>JAAAKQ030413331.1:0-24920 GCA_010016005.3 Zanna intricata
TTTTTTTTTTTTTTTTTTTTTTTTTTTTTTTTTTTTTTTTTTTTTTTTTTTTTTTTTTTTTTTTTTTTTTTTATAACGTTAGTTCATATAATAATCTTGCTGCATAAAAATTAATTAGTACTAGTTAGCTAGTTGGTAATGAGCTATAAAGAGTAAGTATGTAATCCACCTGAAAAATTTAACTCCTTTTTTTATTATTATTTAATGAAGGTGAATTACTGTTATCTGAAAAAAAAAAAACAGGCATACATTGAAAATGGATACTTTTTACCCATGATGATGTCTGCGTATTTGTTTTAGTTTCGATAAAATTAATGAATTATGAGATATTAAAAATCTAAACACAAGAAATGTTTCTAATTGGATACTTGACAAATATTATTATAATTGCAAATAAATAAAAAAATTCTTACCACTTTCAATATATACCGTAATTGAAAGAATGCTGACTATTAAAAATTTCGTTGAGCTTTTATTTTGTCCTTTCAAATAAAGAATAACAGATCAAATCTTTATTCTAATAGTTTTATTTATCCATTGTTTATATTTGATGTAAATTAAGTATGATTATTATAAAGAGATATATTAAAAAGTTATTGAAGTTAAAATTTACATTAAAAACAATTAAATTTATGGATTTTCATTAGGGATTCCGGGAATAGTTTCCAAATATACAAATATATAACTTAAATTTTATATTTATCGTTACTACTGATTATTGTCGAATTTATTAAATATTTAGATTTAAAATGTAAATTGTACTGCCAGGTAGATAATAATAAAATTAAATAATCAAATAATAGATTATATACTGTTTAAAAATAACCAATTCAAATTCTGATATTTATTTCAAGCAACTAATTGGCGGAGTGTATTTAGTAACTGCTATTATAACAAGCAATAGCAATCGGTAAAGCACGGAGTGCGGTCAAAGTTTTGTTATGTATAGATCTGTGCAAACACATTTTAATACCGTACGGGAGGGACCGAAAACGTGCATCGGCTACTTAGGAAATAGGAAACTGTAAGCAATTTATACGAGATGGGCTAATCGTAGACGGATACTAAAGCAAACAGCGATCCTCGTTTTGTGATTTTATTATTGTTTGAGTCCGACAGGGGGCACGCCCCACGGGAAATCCGGAGGGAGCAAGTCAAAGCAAAGACCTTCTCTTTAACGTGACGCTGTTCTCTTCCCTCGCCCTTTTTATTGTTGCTTATGTACAAAAGACTTTAAGAAAATAAGCTTCTGTAGACTTCTTATCAACTATTAACCTAAAGCCCGCAGTAATCTGACTTAAGAATCCCTTACGTTTTTCTCTATTAAGACTGTAATTTACTTCGTAATGAAAATAAAGGAAAAGTACAACTATTGTTAAAAACAACAATAAACAACAAATTTTAAACCTTTGTTTTCAGATTACTTACCGGCTCCAAATAATTTACTTCTTTACTTGTTCTTTGCTTAATTTAATAGTCTGTAGTATTGAAGTATATGTATAAGGTGTGGTGTGAGTTTAAAGATATAGAAAGGATTCGCATGATATTAAGCAAACTGAGTTTCTATAATTAGTTTTGCATTATATCAGATAAATTATTTAACGATCACTATTATACACTATTATAGTATATAAGATATAGATAGTGTATAGATCAATATTATACACTATACAGTTAAATCAAAAGTTGTCAAATGATGATTATTAGTAATATCATTTGAATTTGAGTTATATAATTTTATCTCGCAAAAAAATATTCTTAACTAGACAAAAATATGAAAAAAAATTATAAGAAAAAATATATATATATAACAATATACAATGAATAAATATAAAACAATCATCCAAAAAAATAATTATTTGTAATGATGCTAAGAATGGAATGTTATTTGATCATTAATTTCAATTTATAACTTATTTATAAATAATTTTATTGTTCGTTTCTCCATCCAAAAATTGCATGAAGTAATGATACTCGCCTTAAAATCGCTATTAAGATATTATTAAGTCGCTATATTAAGTCTTCTCCTTACAAATAAATAAAATTAGAAAAAGTCTTCTTAAAACTAAACTCAATCGTGATTGATACAAAATCTGAATTTCTGAATTTAACCATGTTTGAATACATTTTAAAAAATTGTCTAGTTGGTTGATTGGTATTGAATCGTAAATACACTTTTTTTTATGCTGCTATTGTAAAAAATATATGATGTATAATTATAAATTAATGTATATATATATATATATATGTAGTAATGTAACCACGCGCGCGCGCGTAAAATAGCATTTCCAAAAAAATAAAAATACATACGTAATCTTTATTATAAACATTTCTTAAAAATATATATTTTAGAGAGGAATATTTTAAATATTATTTCCGCAAATGTAATTTTTTATCGTAATAAAAAATATTATTATTTCTCTCGACCTATAAATGTATTTTTCATGTTTTTATCATTCAAAAAAGTAGCCAAGGATATACGATTCAATTTTAAAACATTTACTCATGAATCCACCTAATTTTTAAAAGCCATTCTTCATTTCTTTTAATAAAATCGATAAGAGAAAACGCTCAGTAACATTTTTACTATTTTGGGTTTTATGAAACAAATACAAATTATATAATAGTGATTTTTATTGTAAAAGTTTGGAAAGAACTTTTCTCATATCGACTTATCTTTTAAAATCATTTAGTATTCGAACTTTATTTCAAGTTAATTTTTTTTTATGGATTAATGAATTTTAAAAATAAAGTATTTTTTACACATTAACACAGAGTTCGAACCAAACAATATCTAAAAATCGTAATCATTTATTTATTTATTTTTTTTGATGAAATTAGTTACCATTATTGAAATTAACTAAATTTTTTTTGAGTATTTGATATTTAATTTAAAGATATTTTTATAAATATTTAAAATATTATTTCGCATATAATTGTATTCAGTAATATTGATTTCTTTTAAGTAGTTCTTATCCTTCACTATAGTATTTTCTATTTTGCAGCAATCGACAACATTTTGTAATTGGTTTACTATACTATAGGTTTGTTTAATGTAGGGAATACATATTGGAAATTCAATATCGATTATTTTATAAAAAAAAGGAATCCGTCATTTAGATATTCAACGATTGTTCTACGCGTAACCATCTGTTCCAGTTCCCAGAGCCCCTTCTTATGAATTCCGTCTTCTAAGTGCGACAGCATGTAAGGACACGCACCAAGAGAGTGAAGCTGTAGATTTTGCGCTAAGATTAGAGGGAAGGGAAGAAGCAGAGCGTAGCGCGATTCGACCCCCGTAACACGCCGGGCTGAACTCATTTGTTAAGGGGCTGGGGGTCGCTGAGAATCCTCTTAGGGAAACTTACATCAACCTGTAACTCGATGAGATTGTTTCCCAAAATGGGAATTTCCACTTCCACGGTTCCTTGTTCGCCGCAGTCGTAAAGCAAATGAGACAAAACATCGAGATATGGTCGGGCTCTCTTCTCGCTAATCGCATTAATTTTCTTCCTTCCTTTCTTGATGCTGCTAATGTCTACTCCTTTACTCATTACCGTCACAAGTATCAACTATATTTATTTTCTTACTCTTGTTCTTATTACTTAATTATATTGTTTTCTTGGAAAATTATTCACTGAAGTAACAAAGGAAATCTTATTGTAACATCATTTAATAATTTCTCCTGTTTCCACCAATTATTTTTTTCAGTTCTCATTGTTAATAAGGGTTTTTTCATTTTTGTAATTATGAAAGAAAAAAACAGTCTGTATAATTAATACATGTAATCTTTACTTTTGTATTTTGATTAAACATTTAGATATCGTATAAAGTTAATTTAAATAAAATTCTTTAATATTCAATCAAAAAAGTTAAATATTTCGAGTAGCTTTTTTAAAGACAGATTATATTCAGTGAAAGGAATTGATCTCAAATTAAAACTAAAAGTTCACCAAAAATATACTTGGGAGTTCTTTAGAAACATTGAAAATTAAATGTATCATTTAAGCGGATTTGAAGTTTTGAGAACGGCTTCGTAATTTCATGGTATTTCTGGATAACAAATTTGGGTTAATTAAAATTGTGTTAAAAGGGTATCAGTTACATAAAATTCATTGCTACATTAAAATTTCTAGGATTCCATAAATTACAAAATTAGACACTTATGTTAAGAATCGCTGGAAGTATTTTGAAGTTTATTTTTATTGTCGTTATTGGTAATTAACAAATTAAAATTACTTTAATATTGTTTCATAGATTTTTAAATTAATAAAAAAGTAACAAATAATCTAACTAAAAAAACACTCCATAATTAATATTCGAATCAATAAATTGGTAGCTCTGCTTAAGATTCAAGAATAGCTGTAAAGATAAAACATAAAATAATAAAACTATTAATACCCAGGTGAGCATAAAGCATGGGTGAAAGGAACACGATTGCACAATAATGGATGGTTAGACAGTAAAACCTCTTAGAATTAGAATTTAGTTTCAAAATTTTTTTAATTGATTTTAAGCCGATAACATGTAAGGTGAATTCTAAGTCATGATTAAAGATCGGCGACTGCTTTTTAATAACAGATCCAATCATAAAAAATTAACTGTTACTAGTTCTAAGGTTAAAATAAAATTAAGTTACCATAAAAAATGACGTAGGATATTCTTGATGCACCTTCAGAATTTATTTACCGATATTAAGTAAAGAAAAAAAATAACATTTAATAAAAATCTTACTATGACTATACTGTAAATATTACATGATCTCTTATTTAATCAAAATTTATGAACTTCTACAGATAAAAAAACTGCTGCATATAAAATTAATATTTGAATCCAAATTTTTTTATCTTTATCGTATTTATTTCTCTTATAACGTTTTATTTACTACCCATTAAGGATGTTACTGATCACCCTGCCTTATTTTTCTCTGTCAAAGGCTGTAGTGAATAAATCCAATACCTACTTTCTTGGTCTTTAAGATAAGAAATCCTTTCCATTTTAGAATAGTTCCTCTTTCGCATTTATTTCATCTAAACTTGAGTATATTTTATATTTGTCATTCCTTATTATGTAACATGGCTGAAGCATCTTCCTTTACTCATTGTACTTAATTATTAGGTTTCTTCTAAAACTACAAAACCGGACTCTGTTGTCACTTTTTTTCAGGCTGCTTAAATATTTTTACCTTTTTACTTAACAGAAATCTTGAATGATTTCAAATGTTTTTTTTTTTTTGACTGTAACAGTTCTTGGAACAAAAATAAATAACTATAAATAAATAGATTGGAACGAAAAGATATAAATTAAAATAATAAAATGATGGTCGCTTAGTGTTCAGAGTAATAAAATTAAATCAGACATTTTCATTTTAAATTATATACTACCAGACTGTCATTTCTTCCAATATTCCCGTAACCTGAGACTACTTTAATAAATTATATGAGATACTAAAAGATCTATCCAAGTCTATTTTATCTGAGAAGAAAGGTAAATGTAAACTTTTTATCTTCTTACTTTTTTCATATCATTTTGTTAGTGTGCGATTCGGAAAAACTGAACGACTTTATAAATGCTATGTAGATTGCTTTTATTAATTCCTCCTCTGTTAAGATTAATACTGAATCTCGGAAGTGATGAAATATACCGTGTGTCTACATGTATATTCTTACTTCATCACAAGTAACTTTACGGCCTACCGAAGTTTGAGAATATCAGTCATAAGGATGATTATCAAGCATGTGATAAAATTTCATAGGATGTGAGCCTTCCTCGCTGTAGCACGTGAACTTTCCGCATGCTCAAACCCGTGGAAAGTTCGATTGTTTGTCAACGAGTTCGTAGCATATCGCTGTTCATACACTTTAGCAAGTTTATAACTGTTACTGCGCAAGACTATTCTTAGTTGTCACTACTAACTTGTTTCACCTTTGTGTTATGAACAAGACGGAACTAGAGCGACGAGACGCTGTAATATAACTTAGTAAACATGGAGAATAAGCAAGAAGAGATGCGCCCTGGCAAACTGAACGTCTGAATGCAATTCTGTACTGTTTCTCTAGAATATTCTAGCTCCTCCTTCCATTCTCTTTTGTCCGAATACAGTCTCTGTTTGTGCTCTCTCTTCTTACGCTTTTAGTTTCCATCACTCTCTTTCCATCACTTTCTATTAAACCCACCTTACGTCTGTTACCTCTCATTTTGACACATACAGATATTAGATCCTTTTAAATATGATGAGCGTTACAGTAGAAATTCCTCTTTGACAGCTAATATAATAGGTATATAGAATAATATTAGATAACATTGTATTATTGCTAAGTAACATGATGTAGGTCTCACGAATTCACATTTACGACGAAGCATTGATATAATTTAATTTCTTTATTTATATTACATTTAAGTAGAAAAAGTTATTGATATTTCAATTATAAATTTAGCTTTTAATAGATCTGTTCTAACCGAAAATAGTAATAATATTTAATTTACTTTTTACTAGTAATTGTAGATACTTTTTCTTGTATTAATGATAAGTAGATCATTAGTATTAACTATTAGACTTAATTTATTTTCAAGTAATATCGTTATTAGAAATTCCCTCTAGGTAGGGAATATCTTTTTATAGTTGATCATATTGAAAATTGTATGAAACCGATATAAAAACTTTTTTAAAAACCATAACGTTAAATTTAAAAGTTTGAGATTAACAATTCATGTTTTCAAATCTGTATATATCAAACGTTACGGTTCTAGGAAAAATATGATGATTCCAGCTGAATGGACTGTGGTCGATGTTATGGAAGAAATTTTTGAGACTGTAAGGTTGATAAAACAAAGCCCTATTGGCTGCCATTAAGGAAGTGAAGTTTCTAAGGAAGTCTGCTCAATCATCCAGCCAGGCGTTAACTGAGTTACAGCACAAATCTCACACCCTAGCTCACATCACGTCTCTTTAATGAAATGCAAATTCTAAACTAAATATACCTTCCTGCCAACTCTCCTCTTGCCCTCCCACTACAACCCCAACAACTCGTTACAACTTACTGTTGTTCTTCTATAACCTATAAATTATCTAATTTTCTTTGCATAAATAAGTACCCGTTACATTGCTCATTTACATAAATTTTATCAGAGTCACTATTAAAAGGAACTGCTGTTGATTTTGTTATTTGTTTCATATCAAAATGTCTTTTCTCCTCTATATGATGTCTTATTTAATCTCATTAAAAAGAAGGAAAGTGCACAGACTTGTTATCGATTAATTTGTATAGAAATTTCAAAAATTTATAAGGATATCATTCTGTTGCATTATTATGAGTTTCTTTTTCAGTGAACTACAATCAAAAGCTAAGCTGTAGAATGAAGTGCATTTGACTTTATCACGTTAATTAGTGAGAAAAAAAATTTATAATAAAAGAAGTGGTTGAAAGAAACAATGTGGTTTTTAATAACGGGATTCTCTAAGACGAAATTAGTGTACCGGTTTCCACGAGTATAATAAAAAATATGTATTGTTTTTATAAATTTTATGTAATTCTTGAAATTTCATGGATCGTATTATTTTATTTTTATTGCTAAAGTTTGCCAGAAGTAATGATGCAGACGAATAAACTAAACATATAAATAAATAATACATAAATTACTGATAGACACGTTATTCTTCTGATATACAGCAGTTAAGAAAATAAGCACATTTTCATTTTTTTTTTTTTTTTTGCGCACACATCAAACAATGCATATCATTTTTATTCAATTAATTGTAATGATGCATATCGATGATCAACCCGCACCATATCTGATAACAATTAAATGATAAACATACGTGTGATTCAGGGAAAAAACCGTAAATAGGATAAAACATTATTTTCTCTTAGATCTACAAAAAGCTTTATTTAGTGTTTTATAAACAATAACCTATTAAAATTATATACTTATTAAAATTAATTTTATTGTTTTAGAAAAACTATTAATTATTGATATAAACAGATATCAAGAAACTTTTTAAAAATAATGAGTGTTTCCTCATTATTTCACTCTGTTTCAGTTGCTTTTATAACGAAATCTTTTTAAAGATAGCTCTAAAGATATTCTCTTTTAACTTATCTGCATTAAATTAATTATTTTCCTTTACACTTAAAAATATTTTTTCTTTTTAATTTAGACTATTTAATAACTGGTCTCATTACTGGATGCGAGTTAAATAGTTTTAACATACAAAATAAAGGTTATTGTATATATTTTATTAACGATGATCCAACAATCGAAATGCAGAAAGAAAAATTTAATTATCCATATTCTGTATACGTCATTATTAATAAAAATGAACCTTATATACTATAAAAGCTGTGTATAATTGTTGCTTAAAAATAATCATTCAAGACTTTACTTGTTTAATCTAGAGAACCTATTTTTCATTAAAATATAAATTTCTATATTACTTTAAAATGTATGATATTTTTAAATTCTCCTTTTTATCATTTATTCAACATTTTTACCAAATTGACCGATTTCTGCAATTATATTGTGTTTAAGACGTTCCCCTTGTGATTATATTGTTAGTTGTTTCTAATTAATTTATATTTGATCGAAACGTTTTGTCTAAGATTTGAAGAATTTTTTTCATTTCTTTAATGACTTTATTTCTGCTTAATGTTGGAATGGTTGGATTGTTAATAATGTAATAACACTTACGTCGGTGTTATTTTGGTGTTAAAGTATTTTGTAAAAAGAGTTTGAAACCCGTATACGTTAGGGTAAATAAATAATATTAATTACCATTATCGCAAAGAAACCAATTAATTCTCAGTAAAGTAGGGTGGGGAGAAATGAATAATTATAATGATTCAAATCGCATAAATCAGTTAGATGTTGAGATTATAATCACTGATTCGAGTAATACGAATCTTATAGTGTATCCGAAGTCAATAATTATTAAGAACAAACAGAACACAAAAAAAAAACGGTAGTATTTTTATGAATCACTGTAACGCAGTGCCAAAAGACCTTGACAGCCGCTATTATTTAAAATACCGTTACACATAAATAAAAATCTGATGTGGACACCACATGACTTACTTGTACGCCTATTAAATTTTATATACACATTTTTTGCTGCACTTAATTTAAATTTATTTCATTTGAAAGTGAGCTATGATCCTCCAATTTTTTAATAAAGTGGGCAGTTACGTAACTGCATTGAGGTGGAAACTATGTTGTATCACATATTTTGTAGTGTCTTTATCAGCATTTTAAATAGTTTATTTATTAATTTTGTTTCACGCCGTTATGTGGTGTAAGCAAGTAGTTATGTGGTGTAAGTGAAGACGTATGGATTCGTAACCATGGACACATCGGTTCGAATCCGACATCATTTACTTATATATTTTTTTATTTTTAATTTAGATATATTGATTTATTAATAATTATTAACCTCTGTAAAACTTTTTGAATTAAAACAGAAAATACATAAATTTTTTTTTCACTAATAACTTCTATATTTTCATTGTAATCTTTTTATTGTTATTACTGAATTATTATTTATTTTGTAAATAATTTTTGTTATAATCGGAGGGTAATTATTATTAAATCAACATATTGAAATTAAAAAAAAGAAAAAAATTGAAAACGGAAGTTTAAAAAAAATATGAAGTCGGATTCAAACCAATGTGCATTCCCCTTGAGATTCAAATATTTCATAACTAAAATTTTATTTGGCTATAATTCTCGAACCAATGAAAATAAGTATCACTTATATTATTGAAAATCTCTCAATGAGGGCTTATTATTTTAGTTAAGAAAAAATAAAAAATCCAAATTTTTTGGATTTTGGGTTTTTGGTTCAGTCGATTGCAATGAAAAGGGGTGATGAACAACTAGATGTTACAACAGTCCTAACACCAAAATTTCAACATTCTACGGCTAATCGATTTGAGTTAGGCGAGACATACGTATATACATACATACATTATACGTACGTATAATGGTATAAGGATGTACGTATATACAGATCTCACACCGAGACTAGTCATAATGGATTCAGGGATGGTCAAAACGGGTATTTCCGTTGAAATCTGAAAATCAAAATTTTTCGCAATACTTCCTTGTACTTCGTGTATCATTTGTATTAAAAAACATCCTTTTTACTTACTTTTTTTTTTTTTCTTAACAACCTCTCCGGAATTACCGTTAAGGTATATCTTCAAAGGATGAGATGAATGAATTGTAGTGTGTGTAGCCTTTTTATTTTCCTGATGAATCTTATCTTAACAGCCATTTTTGTCAAATTTTTTGCTTATTAACTGATGCAGCTGTATTAATTTTTAAATTGTCCGTTTCGTTTCGTGTACGTTTTTTTATTACTATGCTGTATAAAACAAAAACGTATTAAAATAAATTAGTTTAAAATTAACAATACAAAAAAGAAAAAACTTTTTTTTTAGTTCTTACAATTCTATTGGATCGGTATAAAATGACCACGTAGTATTGATACTCATTTAATAACTATAAATTTAATATTACTGCACCAGCTTAATAGATTTTTGAAGTTGTAAACTAGTTGAATTAAAAGAGGAAAAAATTGATTTTAAACTACGAAAAAATAAAACAGCCTAAAAAAAAAATAAAAAATGTGTTAAAAAAAAAAATAAAAAAAATGTTTTATAAAATAAAAAATAAAACTAGCCTGTTACAGAAGTGTAAATAGAATTCAAGAGCATAATCTGTTATTTCAATTCAGGTACGTATATTATGGTCAACGGATAGTGAATTAGTTGTCTTAATTTATATTTCCCTAATTAAAATGTCGTAGCTTCATTTCTATTAATTTCCTGTCCCGGATATTGCACATCTACACCGTAAAAGTTCAAGAATGGGCATACTATATGTGAATATACTTACTTATTATTATACGTTTCATTCTCACAAACAAAATTCAAAATCTATTTATTTCTTTATTCATTTATACATATAAATATTTTTTTTAATCTTATTCCTACTAGTTAGGAATTTCTTTGATACTTCTTTGTACATTTACGGAAGTAAATTTTATCACTTTTTGTTAATCAAAGGTGTATTTATTTGGATAAACTAGCCGAAATTGGACGTTTCCGGCCAACGATTTTATTTTGTCCGGTTGGTTTAATTATTTTTAATCACTACCACGCATTAAAATAGGGTTTTACTCAAACATTCATGTTTTTACAGCAATAAAAACTGACGCCAAACAACAGTTTTTATTAATAATGAATTTTGTAGCGTGCGAATAATGTCATGCCTGACAGGGAATCGAACCCAGGACTTCCGGATGAATGGCAGAGATGATGTCAGTCTCTCTGGATGAATGTCAGAAAATCTTCCAGTCTGCTACGGTGATCAGCAATTATTAGACATATAAAATAAAAAAGATTTATTTTTTCATATTTACTGCAACGCTTTAATTTATTGAATTTGATAACATTTGATCGTAAGATGCAATACTCTTTGATTTATAAATCACTTAATGGATTGATACATAAAACAAAGTATTTTTGTTTAGTTCTTACAAGATATGAACAACTAGAAGAAACTTTTTCTTTTTTTTTTAATTAACGAAGAGATTTAATTTCTTCTTAAATCGATTTCTTATGTTTAATTCGTTTCAATGTTAATGTCATTTTTGAAAAAAATAATTTATTTATTTGGTGGAAAGTTAATGTTTAATGTCAATAATATTTAATATAACGACTTAAATTAATTATAAAGATAATCTAATGTTGATAATTCAAAAAGTTAAATTGCTTTCTTAAAAAGAGAACAAAAACTACTTCGATCTTATTTTTACTCTGCTTTTTTGTGCCCCATCATTCTCAATCACTCTTTCTTTGGATGACGTCTATATCTTATATCTTTAAGGTGGTTAAGGCAGCTTTGTTCGCGCCTCTGAAACCCCTCCAGACTTTTCCCCTCGGTTATCTTCTGCATTAGCCTTAATTGCATAACCGTTAACTACGTTACGCTATAAAAAATTCCTTTTGTCTCTTTTCTTCCACATTATCCTCTTACTGTGCAAGTTCTGCCTGTTTATGGCGTTTAAGAGTATATTTTTGTTTTTTAATAAGCAGTAGTGATATAAACTTATAACTGAAGTTAATAAAATAAATTTTTCAAATTATATTTTTTGAAAAATTCATTATGTAGTTATTGCCCGATATTTTTTTTTCTTTTTTGCGTGATAACTTTCCTTTGTTCCTTTGTAATTATACAACTAAATGAATAAAATTTTGCAATTACTCCTTAATTTGTGCTCCATCTTATTTACTCCTGAAAATTGTCCTTTTTGTTGCCTTTCATTGCCTTTGTTTTTTATTTATTAGTTTTTGAATAGATTATCTCTCAATCAACCAATCACTAAATTCATATCGTTTTTATAATTTTTTTTTGTTTTAGAAAAGAAAAGTCAGCGAATTTTAAAGCTTTTATTTTCTGATCATATAATTAGTCTAAAATTTCTTCATATCCTGATGTTTTCTTTTATATACGTAACTTAACTTTAACCAATTGCTCCAGCTTTATTCAATTTAGTTTTACTTAGTTTTCTAATCTTAGATTTATTAATTAGCTCTAATTTTCCTTAAAAGTTTTTGACATTTCTTTCATCAATCCTTCATTATTAAACGTACCTTTGCCATATCTACAAATCCCAGTGAGATGACTTTTTTCTTAATCTTAATGCCATGACGATTAATCTAAGGGCAAAAATAGTCTCTCTTGTATCCATAGTTTATCAAACCAAACTGTTATTCATATAATGCAAGTTCTGTTAACTTGAAAAACCATTCTAATGAGTATTTTATCAGTTCAGGGACTTAAGAAAATAATTTCAATCAAAAAATATATATATATATACGTTTTTAAATTATTATTTCATTATTGGTGATTTCATTTTTTTATTGATTTAAAACCCGATTTATTGTACATAATATTCACAAATTCAATTTGATGAACTTTTATTAGCATACTGATGTAAGCAAATTGCAAATAATCAATCAATTAATTGAAATGTAATTTAAAAGTTCTGTTTTATTTATTAATTAATTTTTTTTAAATTTAGTTGACGATATACGTATTTTTTTACTTATTTATTTAACGCACTATGTTTTGTGTATATGTGTGAGTTTGTGCGCGCGCATATATATAGTCTATCTACATTTATCATTGCGTTATTAAAAAGTTTAAGTAATGGCAAATGTGTTAGATGTTTTAATCTTCGTATCTAATCACACTTAATTCAAATATTTTATTGATTTTTACTGTATTTAGATGGTGTATTTTGTGGTGGAATAAATAATTCAACACTGTAGGGATTAAAATAAGAGTAGTAAATTAAATTAATTGATTTCAGATTGCTTTAACTACCATAAAAATTTAATGAAATAAATATTTTATACAAATTCTGCGAACATTTAAATATAATATACAGATTGTTATAAAAATGGTTGGATTAGAACTGCTCTGCGTTCATGCATTTTTCTGAATATGTGGTCAAAGGAGATTGTCGTTAAATCTTGATCAGTAGCAACACGAAATATATATATATATATTTTAATTAATTTAAAAGAAAAACTGTTAATTATATTAAATAATAAATATAAACCTTAACCAGATGGAAGTAGTAAATATATAAAAGAACAAAAAAAAAAAGACTGAAATATTTGCATTAGTTTAAACAAGATGCAGATATCTAAGGGATTTTTTTTTTTATTATTACTTTGTAAAAAAAAGTCTTGATATTGGTTCATTAGAAGAAAATCTTCTAACTTTAATGGGTGGAAAGTTAGTTTAATGGGTTGGTGATTTATTAAAAATGCTCACGAAAACAATATTCTCGTTTGCCGAAATACTGATACTAAGTATGAAAACAGTTTTATTTTCCTGATTTAATAGAAGATGGATATTGTTACTTTTCATTAAATAAGTTTTTATTTTAACAGAAGTATTTGATTTCGGCGGTGGAGTGGTATCATCTCTGTCTTTTATCCTGAGGCTGTAGGTTCATGGTCAGGCGTGGAATTGTTTCGCACGATATAAAAAATTAATTTTCATTATCTATTGACAGCTTCTTATAGAATAGCCAAAATAAACAGAATACAGAAGAGCAAATTGCTGACGGCATTTCTCTCCTCTAAGTCAGTTATACACATTCACAACACGTATTCATTTTTCCGTGGAACAGATTGTACAAATTTATTGTTTAAAGATACGCAAATATATTCTTATATAAACGTATGTGAATGCATGACTAAGTTAGAATTTTTAATTTGCAAAATGTCGATCCGCTAGATTCATATTTCTGAAGTCGTAACAATTATGTAATAGCAAATTGTTTTAAAACATTACTTACTTTCCTCCTCGCCAGAAATAAAATACATACCCGACATGAATATACGTTGTTAAAAATGAAAATATTTATAAACTTTAGAAAAACTTACATGAATAAGTTGTAATTGATGTTATCATTAGGTTACATGTGCATTATCTGACACCTAATAATATTGCGTGTGCTAGATTGTGATATTAGCTTGATGCTTTCCATAACAATGTGACTTGTCAACTAAACAAATAGCGCTAATTTGTCGGGTAGGTATGATTCTTAAAGAAACATTTTAGTGTTGGAATACTAGAATATAAAGTATAAATTTTTATTTGAAATGAAGAAACACATCTTCAAGAAGATATCATACATATTTCAACGCCTTAAAAGCTCACTGTAATCTATGATATTTTCACAGTGCAGTTAAAGCATGTCACATAGTGCGTGTGTTATGAAATTTAATGTGTTTATAGTACATTTTATTAAACGAAAAGCGCCTCTTTAGACGTGTGGAGATTTTATAACGGAACACCTATCTTACCGCACTTAATATTATTGTAAACACAGTATCAATTATTTTCTAAGGTAACTTCTACGGTGGATGTGTTTATCAAATGTTCAAACTGCAATTTTTTACGATGAATAACGATTTTCTTTTAGAATTTTTCAGTATCCATAATCAGTATTTTCATTTTTGAAAGAAGTTATTTATTTATTTTCATGTATTAACAGTCGATTAAAAATGGATTTGATTTTGTTGTTCCATCTTCAGTACAAAACTGTTACTACTGCGAAACCTTTACAAAAAATTGAAATTTTCTTTACTTTTACTAAAAATTTACATTAACTTTAATTTGTACTGGAAATTGATATTTTCTTTGGTCTGTTGAATAATGATAATAATTATGAATTATTTTGTATAAAAAAGTAATAACTGCTTTAGTATCATTTTAACACCATCATACACATTAATTTATACACAATATACCTTCCAGATTTAATATCGAGATCTTGCGTTCGTATTTATTTGATTTGAAAAGTTGTGAAACATGGCTGTAGAAACTGGTATTAAAGAGGTTTATCCCTGACTATTATAATAATAATCCCGAGTTTTGACAGACTGAAGATAAGGATTTTTACGATGACATAATATTCTTTTAGGATTTTATAGAATCTATAATCAGTATTTTCATTTTTGAAAGAATTTATTATTTTCTTATATTTTCTGCCGATTAGAAAAAAATTCGATTTTGTTGTTCCACCGACAGATCGAACAACCATTTTTTTTTTCTAGATTCGTCATTCTTTTATTATTTTATTCCCAACAAAAAAAATAAGTTTACATTTTTCGTCGATGTCCATTATATCTTGTCCATTTCACACTTCATCCGTATATTTTTGTGTGTTAGATCTTTGTTACAGCTAAATGTATTTTCCTGTTTTTGTGAAATTCTTCAATAAGGTTCCTTACTTATTAATCGTTGAAAGAACTTATTTTTAACGAGTTTTTATAAAATTTCTGATCCAAAAGAGCAACTGGTGTTTTTCATAGACAGCTTTGATGGAGAGCTGTGGGGAAGAAGTGTCCGTCGCTGACTTATCACTGCTCCCTTTTTCCTGCTTAGCCTCCGGAACCACCGTAAGATAATTCTTCAGAGAATGAATAAGGGTGATATGTATGAATGCAAATTTGTAGTCTTTTACAATCTCATTTGAAACCCAACCGCCAAAGAGCGCCAATATCCACTACCTAGTATTCAAATCCGTTTAAAGGTAACTAACTGCTTTTACTAGGATTTGAACCTTCGAACTCTCTACTTTGAAATTATTTAATTTGCGATGATGAGTTATCACTAGACCAGCCCGTGGACGACTTATTTCACTGCTAGAATTAGTGATGCGTTCTCCCCTCGATTCATGACGCCATGTACTCCCTGACGGAATACATCATGTCCAGTTCGATATCAGCGATAATGCGAAATATATATTTTACATCATCTTAAGCCTTACGCTTTTCTACGTCACTGAGACAAACGAGATCGGTCTCGTTTCACGCGCGCGCGTGGACGTACACACAGTATCGTTTCTTTTTCAGTATAATAATAAATATTTGACCTTACGTTGGTTATAAAAAAAGGTATTTTTTCCTCTTTGGAAGGTCCTCTTTCTTTCTAAACTTACTTTCTAAGGAGTTTAATTCTTAACCAACGGTCAGTTAATCAATGAATTCACAATTCCTGGAAATAATCTTAATTTACTGGCAATTCATAAAGACTATATCGGCATTAACTGATCTTCCACATTCAACAGTCCAGTTTTGGTTCTGTATCTTTTATTTGCTGAATTTTTTTATAGAGTTCAGTCTGATAAATTTAATACAAAATGAGTTCTAAGGTTCAAATCCGTGTAAAGGTAAAAATTGTTATACGGATTTGAGTACTAGATTGTGGATACCGATGTTCTTTGGTGGTTGGGTTTCAATTAACCACACTTCTCAGGAGTGGTCGACCTGAGATTGTACAAGGCTACACTTCATTCTCATCACATTCACATCATACACATCATCCTCATTCATCCTCTGAAGTAATACCTTACGATAGTTCCGGAAGGTAAACAGATAAAGAGAGAGTTAAGTCTGTAGTTCGTAGAATTATTACTTTTATATTATAAATAAATCATATTTTTAATTTCTTAATGGTTTAGAAGGTTTTCTTTACTCTGAAAATTATTAATATACTTAGGATGTGTGTTATTAAATTTAACTGTAAACTGCCAAAACAATATTATTAATTATGAAAGTAATAAATAACAAGTGTAATAAGAGATTAGTAATGTGTTCTACGCTCGTTATTTGATATATCCTGCACGTATGTACACGAGTAGAACATATGTAAACAAAATTCAGTTTTTTATTTAACAAAGACGTATAAGCATAACGCAATTCAAACTTTTGAAATGTTTTCAGCATTAGTTGAAGAGACAGAGAGGGAAGAAAAATGAGTGTGAGAAAGTAAACGAGTGAGAGCGTCATTATTACAGGCATTGCATCTACCAGAGTGCCTCTTCTAGCTCTAAATAGGCGCATCATTAACGCGAATGAGCTCCATCAGTTATCTAAAAACCATTCAATTCATTCATGTAGCGTATCGTCTCCTCCTCCGACTCCTCCCTTTCTTTCTCTTTAGCATTGATTTCAACACTTTCATTCAATTTTGATTACATTATACTTATGCACACGGTAATTTGTCAAAATTGTTATTACTTTAAACATGTATAAGAGTTTAAACAAGTACATACTCTTTTACATAATCATGTTTCGTGTAAGCTTATCTGTATTTTTACATCATTAGTAAATAATTAATGCAAAATTTTTTTCTTAATAAAATGTTGTATATTGTACATAAATTAAATAGAACGTATTGTATCGTAATGTTTTGTATTTTGTATTAATATTTAGCCCTGAAACGAATTAATGTATCAAATGAAATAATAGTAATTTAATTCATCTTAATCATTAAAGTCTTACAAAAGAAATCAATGATTATATATTTTTTATTTCTTTATGTACTTAATTTTTTTCTTTTCCAACAGTTTTTGCGTTCTACATTTCTATGAATTAATAAATTAATTAATCTTGGATATCTTAATTTGTGACATACCGACCAAGTTTTTCTTAGAGTAGGAATGAATCTATTACAACCTTCCTTTTTTCTTCATTTCATCTTCAGCCTCTTCACTTTGAACTTTACAAACCGCTTAATTTTCAACATTACATAAAGCACATTTCAAAAAACTTTATTCATTTGCTTACAGGATTTTTGTTACTCATATTCCACTGCCATACAAGTGAAATAGCATTATAAAATGTAACTTCTAAATATTTCATTTTAATAGTTAAACTGTCTTTTTTTTAATAGTCAATTTTTTCCTCACTTCTACCATTTCTTGAACTAATTAACCTAGTTTCACCTTCCTTATATCGCCCATGGTTTTTAATTTAACTACCGACATAATAATAATAATAATATTTTTCTTCATTTCAGTATTTAAATATACTATTTTCTTTCTTCCTTAAGTTCATTTTCTTCTATTTATTTTCAAATTGAACTTTCTCCTGTTAATGAAAACCTTTCTTTATTTCTTATAAAGTTTTTTTTTCTGTTTTCATCATTTTTAACCAATTCTTTTTTTTCCTTCGCCCTCGGGCCGGACCCACAGTAAAGCACTGCACATCTTTTCCATGCCTAAAAATCGCCTGTCTAAAAAAATCCTGCCTAAAAATCGCTGAGGCGGTGGACCGGAGGCAATATAATCATCCCTGGACCCACCCCAGCAGCCGGGACACGGTCTTTATGCCATTACCTGTAGTGCAATTCTCCGTCAAGAGAGATCACACCGGGGCTCAGTCTTTTAATTTGAAATTCAGCCGTGGTGCCAAGTACTTGTCTTACTGCCTCAGTCACCTCTTCTTGGGTGGTGGTCTCCTCCAAGTCAGATGAAGAGTCACATGAACAGTAGTCCGACGATTTCCACGTGACCGTAAATCAACCTGCAGGTCTAGTGTAGAGTCTCGAATGACAGATCTCAGGGCCGCCGCCTTCTCAACACCGCGTACCCTTATACGGAGTTCACTTCCTCCATCTTGCCGCAGAGACAAGATCTCCCCAACTTAGAATGCTATACATTCTGCTTAATCTGCCGTACCAGATCAGCATAAAAGTGTTTGACCGACCTGACGATCATTGTTCCGCTATCAGTTTCGGCGGGGGTAGAACGATGTGCTGAAGATATGGATGTATCACGCCCTCTAGTATTCTGTCATCGTTCCACTTCCTTGGCTGTAACACCTTTCCGGTTGTCCAAATACAATACCAGCCGTTCGATGGACCGGCCTATCTGCTGGTAAGAAAAAAAACCAGATTCACCGTCTCCTGACCAATATCTCTTGATACTTTTAAGATCTTCCCAATCGTCACCATTTCTCCATCTTGGGATTCATATAATACGATGAACCGACGTAGAGAAATCCTGTCATCAAAATTGCCTTAATCGTTCAAAAATCGGGAGCTGTCTTTCACGATGTCCCCGCAGTAGCACCAGGACACGTTTTGCAGTCATAGTCCAACGTTGAAACAGATAAATCCACAAATCAACTCATAGCTGCCTGATCTTCGGTCATCCGAGTCACCAAGGCCCATCACTTTGTTGGGCCAGTCTGATGATGGCTATAAGATCATCGTCCAAGAGAGTACGAGTTAATACGTCGTGTAGACTTTGCCCTAGAAAGGATTTGGGTCGCTGCCTTCGTACTACTAGATGACGGGTCTTATCTGCTTTTGCGGACTTCAACAGAGACGTCAACGCCACCCTGGATAACTCCAGGGTGGCGTTGTTATTTTCTTTTATTATTTTTGACTTAAAAATAGGCAAAACAAGTCACAAAGCGTGTAGGAAGTATAAAATTCTATGTAAAAACACAAAATACGAATAATTTCCATACATTCGCGCAGTGCGAAACTGAAAACGGCCAACTGTGATTAGATTAAAGTTGGCGTGTACAAACGCAAAAATAACACTGATAACTTAACTAAAACAATAAAAAACTACAGACAACACAAAAATAACGAAACCAGAAACACAAAACGATAAACACAGAAATAGAAAACACTTAAGAGGAGCCAAAAAAACGGTCTAGGTGACTGTCCTTCTTTAGGATTAGATTGATAGTTACAATTGACTCTATGCCTTTTTTGAGATACAGTGTTTCTATCTTTAAGACGTTCTGTACGTTTGCCAACTACATCAGTCAGCTTTTTTTCTATGCACGAGACATTAAGCAATGATTCAAAAACAATATTTTTGTTAATTTGCCGTCAAACTAATTTTAGTATATTATTTCATAATTAATGTATAGTTTCCCACTCATTACTATACTAAAAATTGTCTTTTCTATAATCTTCTATTCTAATCACATCTAATTAATATAAAAGATATTTTATACATCACAAATAACGGTGCATTTAATAAAGTATTCCTAAAACTTTAACATTTCAGTTTTACATAATTTAAATTTTATTTCCTTTCCAATAACTACAGTATTACTTTTTTCTTATTCTTTTATTTTAAGATTAATCTCAAAATTAAATTCACTCATATCCATGCTCTTCTGAGTTTGAATGGGTGTTATAAAAATAAAACGCGTTTAATGCATTTAATTGGGTTGAACGATGAATCAGATCTTTCATCACCACTACGGCCATTCCTGCTCAAGTTAGCTTCAATTTTATTCATACGTTTCAGTTAAATCAAGAATATGATTCATCTTTCTCTGATTCTACAGTACATCGTATTTTCATGTATTACATTAGTGACACTTAAATTTTATAGCACATCTACAACTTCTTTATCTTTAGATATTGGTCTACACTATTGGTGTGTGTGTGTGTGTGTGTGTGTGTGCGCGCGCGTGCGTGTGGATGGGTGGGTGGGCGCCCCCTCCCCTATTAGGACTTCAAAAAAATTCACGTGCACAATTGCCAAATGCCCATTCTTGCCT
Organism: Zanna intricata; assembly: GCA_010016005.3. Classification (NCBI taxonomy): domain Eukaryota; kingdom Metazoa; phylum Arthropoda; class Insecta; order Hemiptera; family Fulgoridae; genus Zanna; species Zanna intricata. The sequence continues at coordinate 20,901 of JAAAKQ030413331.1, forward strand.
TATTTTCCCTCTATCCGTCATTTTGTGTTTTATTAATAAATAATTGTATCTTAATGAATAGATTAAGATATTTTTATGAATTTCGGCATACATATACCCAATAACATCCAAAAAATAAATAACCTTGACATTTTTATTTGAGCTTGTAATATAAATTATTATTATTTTCTATTCAGTTTGTTAAGTAAGTAAAAGAGACCAAAATTGTCAAACTGCATAATATTTGTGATTCACATTAACAATTTCAGCCATTACGTTTGTTTAGGTTTGAATTAATAACTTTGATAAATGATTAATAAATGCATAAATTTTATTTTAAAACTTGTAAAGAATCTAATTCTGAGAAAAGATATATTATGAAGTCTATGAAAAACAAATAAAAAAGTAAGGTTGGAAACACTAAACTGTATATTTACAATTAATTTGAATACTACTTGTGAAAAAAATATTATAATGTGTTAATACTAAATTTTAGACGGTTTGATTGTTTTTAACATACTTTTGATCGACTTGAATTATTTTTCAGAATAAAATTATGTAGTGATTTTATGTTTGTTATATTCTAAAAACTGAACCTACATTTTTCCAATTGAATCTGAATTTAAAAAAGTGAAATTTCATTTTAAATTCTATTTTTTTTTAAATCTGCACCAAGTAGAATACACCGATATGATTTGTATGTACGAGTTTTGTAATGGAAGAATTGCTAAAGTAACTCCAAACCAAAGTAATTACCAAAGTCATACGAATAGTTCCAAACCGTTAAATATTTTATAGAATTTTTATAATTTTCATCGGAATACATACTTCTCAGCACTAATTTTCAATTTAAAGTAAACCGGTACATTTTGGTAAAAGAGAAAACATTATTCAGGTAGCACATAGCATGCAACGGACATCAGTGCCTCCTCATCATGTTCAAAAAGTTCAACTCCAGCCTGGAGACCAAGCCAAAAGTTTTAAGTTCCATCATAAAAACTACGGGTGATGTAGTTCTGGGACTTTTCAGGAGTTTTCAGGTCAAAAACCATAAGAAACTACCAAATTTATCCCTTATATAACACCTTAAAAATTTTATATGACATTTTCATCAGAGGAATTGAAACCCGAATCAAACCTCTCGCCAGACGTAACGCTGTAACAAAGCGTTTTCGGATATTTGTTTGTATGAACTTTTCTCCTGATTTCAATCTTCAGAATCTGTTCTCAAATTATTTTCATTCGTATATGAATCATTCCCTATATGACAGAGATGTGAATGTTATGAAGTTTGATATGAATAATGTTTGCGGTTTTAAAATAATTTTTATTAATGATAAAAAAAATATAGACGTTGGTAAGAAACAGAATAAAGAAAAATTTGTAAGAAAGAATAGGTACTTTGGTATGTATTTGTTGTAAAAAAGTTTCGTCGAATTGATATTGAAAAATGAGTAATTATAAATAATATATGTATTTATTTACATACATACATACAATAATATATTTATGTTTATATAATAATTTATTTATTGACCATATTTTTGTTGCCAGTTCATTTTTTGTACGAAACTGGTAAACATTCGGCAAAGAAACAGGTTTGGTCCTGTAGTATCCCATACTGGCTTATTGATCGTACAGGTTAAACAAGATTAGTGAAACATTGTGGGCCGTCAGAAACAGCTGATGGCTTATCTATCACTTTGTCTGCGGCTTGCTATCTGGTAAATTACCAAATTAGGTCGTTACATATCGATTACGTACATTTCAGTTTGCCGTTGCAAAATTGATCCGATACTGAGCACACTTAAGTTCATTACTAAACGTCATGCTAAACTGTGATTACATTTCAGAGAGGGATTTATAAATTTTGTTTGCTTAATAAATAGTTAGTACGCAACCTGAAATAATTTTATACTTTAAAAACGAGTTTTTAGATGTTTTAATTGTTTTTAAGATTTTTATAAATAATAATATTTTCAAATTATTACAGACTTGTTTACAATAAGGTTGCTCTCATGTTACCTTATGACACGTACGAATTGTAACAGTTGTCAAAAAAACTTTATCATTAAAAGTATAATAAAAAATTCTTTAAAATTCATGAATTTATCGACAATAAGTTTTTTTTTTTAATTGAACAAGTCAAATTCAACTTTATTTATTTCACCCCTGAATAAACTGCTCCTAGTTATATGTAAAAAAAAAAAAAATAAACAATAATAATAATGTTCCATTTCCCCAATTTCTTTTAATTTAAACTCACCTATTATCATAAACTTAAATTAATCTCATGTTATTTGAAATAACAAGCAGTTATATAAAACATACTTAGGTCTGATATAATCAAATTATAGCTACAGTTCAATTATATTAAAGGTATTAAGTATAAATTCGATATTGTATTAAAATTCCTGCAAAGTTCATCTAAATTTAAATTATTTTTTACGATAATTTAAAGGTATCCTAATACAAAGTAATATTAATCGTTACAGTAATAGAATATTGAAATAATAATTAATACAATTAATATAATAGAAATAGATACGTAATGTTTCAACTTATAAAAATTCATAACAAAACATAATGTTTTTGCCACAGCGATGGAAACGATTAACGGTGAACGATGAACGGCTATTAAGTCAGACAATATTATTACTATTACAGTCAAACAATATTGTGAATAGGCATTGTAGTCAACAACCGAATAAATTCTTTAGTAATATCACAACGTTTTGCATGGTTAGTGTATAATTCTGCCCCAGGACATTACGCAGAGTGGCGCACAAAATGATCACTCATTTGTTTTGGTAATTTTTTAGGTTATAATTATTAACGTCTTTTATGTTGGCTGAAATGACAATATTTTATAAATATTAGTTTCTTCTCGATCGAAATAACCGAGAATATGTATCGTCGAGACATACAACGTAGGAGTTCGTGTTGAAGAAATTGCTGGTCGTGATGGTGGTCATATTCTACAACATCTTATTGTATTTTACTTTTCTGTATTAACATTCAAATAAATATTTTTTAAATATTTTTTCATGCGTCACTTTGTACAATACTCCAGTCTAGAATGAATTAATGTAAAATATACCTTTCATAAGAGAGTATAAGATAGGTACACTTTGTATTAGTGTATTTTACTCATATAAGTTTTTCTGCAACGACTGATTATTGGACAACAGCAAGGAAATAAATGTCTTCTTGCCCCCATTATGTTAATTAAAAGAAAATATAACGCTAAATGGCTATTATAACTGTGTTTATCACTTAAATTCTGGCTTGAAAAGCTTATTTACGAAAATCACTCGGATAACAAGAACTCTCTCTAAACTCTGTTAGGCCTAGACGTAATACAGGCTATCATCTTAAGTTGCCATAACCAAAAGGAGGGGGAGTTGCACGAGGTGACAGAATTAAAATTATTTGCTATTTTCACATTTTAAAGATTTTTAATGTTACTTTTGATAAAAAAAAAAGATACATATTTTGCCACTTGTAAGTTTTTCGAAGAATTCGTAGTTATTGAAATGTAAGGGGAAAATGAGCTCAACAAAAGGAAATAGAGATGCATTGCGGCTAGCATTTACATGCGTTATTTCAAATCTTAATGAATGAATTATTTCGAATACAGGGCGGCTAACAGTTCGCCCGCCTGCGCACCGTGCGTATGTTGCCAGTATGTGTTGCACTGCATGGCTGTTAACATTCAACGTTTTATTTAAGTAGCACAACGTTTATAAAAAACGAATTACATTGAATGCTAAAATTACGGAAACAAGAAAAAAGCGCTTAATAAAATAATTATAAAAAAAAAAAACACAAACCGACTACTAACTGCACACATCTATCTAGAATAGTTATCAAAAACGAATAAAAAAAATTCAATTAATAACTCTAAACGAAAAAACCTTAAAAAACGTGAAATAATTAAATAATTCTATTTTTACTTTATAATCCTCTCCCCATATTGTGATATTGTTTTTAAGATAGTGAAATTTAAGATTTTGATTTACCGTCGTGCGTGACTAACTA
>JAAAKQ030413442.1:6301-24918 GCA_010016005.3 Zanna intricata
AAAAAAAAAGAAGCTTTTAATGTATCTGCTAATTTCAAAACTACGTGACCACCTACATCTACTTTTTCTGGAATGATTGCTTTTTTCTGCATTTATCTCTTTCCCTTTTTCATCACAAAGAAAAATCTAGTGGAATTCCAGAAGGAGTAGCAGCAACAGTTTTTTAACCCTACTGGATAGGACTTTCCTTTTGTATATTGTCTCATTCGAACCTGTCCGTGAACTGGAATCATTTGTTCATTAATGATAACTTATTTTGAGCAATAATTTTGAAGGCATGCCTCTCTTATTTTATTAACAAAGGGTCTTACCTTCCAGAACCTATCTTGTTTCTGTTCATCACTCACAACATTATCATCAGTAACTTTTAAATTATTTCGTAGCAAATAAAATCTACTTTTGAAATATTATTAGCTATAAGTGGGTATCTTGTTCTTCTTTCACAACACATACAAATTCTAGGAAAACCTAAAAGATGTAAAACAATGGTTCCTTCCCAAAATATTTTAATTTCTTTTGCCGAACAATTTAATTATTTGCCAGTAACATCAACATATTGAATATTCAGGTAACTGGACATATCTTCAAAAAATGATTGATCTATATATCTAGAAAAATATTTAAATGATTGTTTTACGCCACAATTTTCAGGTGCAACAAATTCTTCTGGATCAATAGACAGAGGTGGGTTAAACCTGAAACGAAATAAAGATATAACGTTATTTTTCTTGAAGTGATATAAAAAATAAATAAAAAATCAGTATCAATTTTCATCTCATTAAATGATAAAATATTTGTGAAAATTAGAATTTGTTATAAATTTTATTTTTGTGTAAAATTTTTTATTTTGTAAAATATTCAAATTCAAATTAAAAGTGTTTTAATTATAATAATTTTATTTTAACCTTTGTAATGACAAAATATTTTCCTTTTTTAAACGGAAATTGAATAAATATTAAAATTACTTTATTGGTAAATACTAAAAAGTATACATACTGTATAAAAAATGTTTATCCCTAACATAAAATTTTTACTAATAAAACAACTGATGTTAAACTGGTGAAACAAAATATGAATACGTATCGTATAACGCTGTTTTAGAATTTAAAACTTTTTCTTTATCATATTTTAAATCAAAATTTAAAAATTTAAAAAAATATTCGACCAATCGGTCGATTGAACAAGGTGTAACGTCAGGTTTCGGGGTGCGAAACCTGACTTTACACCTAAGTGGGGTCAGACCAGGACACTCCTTGGGGTCACTCCAATAGAAAGGGGCGCTTTCTATTGAGTCAGGAGACTTGACTCAAGAATCCCATTCTAGTCGTGCGTATATATATATAATATATATATATCATATTTGTATACATTTATACACATATGTTGTAGTGAGTATATGGCAGCAAAGGTTGCAAATGGTAGCAATGCTAAATGCTATGTCTCATTAAAAAATAAACCAGGATTTGTTATTTATTTTAAATACACCAATAAAAATATCAGATACCTATTGATTTAACAGAATTTCAATATAAAAATGGGATTTACCACTATTTTGATAAAAAATGTACAGATAAGAAGAAAATAAAAAGCATCTTGGCAATTTTAAGAAATAACTACCGGTCTTTACGAACATTTTTAAATTTCAGGTGTGCTATTAAGTAACTAATATTTAAAGAAAATTTTACAAAATTTCGATAAATGAAAAACAAAAATAAAGCAGTTTTTTCTAAATAAATTTTTTGAAACTTGGCCTCATCTTTCCCTTGAAAGAAAATGAGGATTATGGCCTCATTTTTCCGTTGAAGCAAAATTCAAGGCGAAATTATTCGCAAGCTTTAACTTGAAAAAGAATCGTTTCCGATTCTATTTTTGTATGAATTTTTTAATTGTCCTGAAATGTTTTTTCCTTTTTGTGAACTGTATAAGAAATTTTATAAAAATGTAACCTGAAAATTATGGGTAATTCATTTTTTGAATTCAATCCTGAAACATATACAAATTTAGCATGTCATCGAAATGAGATAATTAAAAAAAAATAACAAAATAACAATTCTTTTAGTTAAATTTTTATATATTTTAAAACGAGAATAAACTAGTAAAATTGCTTGTGAATATTGCTATCAAAGATACACAAAAAGTACTTTTACACTATTAAACTTAACATTATGAAAAAAGCATATTAATGATTGAAAAAATAAACAATCTTTACAGCTAAGCAGGATGAACTACGGTCCATAAATTAACAAATTTTTTTTTAATCTTTATACGGCACACATTTATATATATATATATATAATATATATATTATTATAGTTATATATAAAAATATATTTTAAAAAATAATATAAAAATACAGATAAGAAAATCGTAATCATGTAATATATTATAAAAACTGATGAACAGAAATGTAAAAGAAAGAAGAAAGAAAAAGAAAAATTAAGACGTAAGTTCCGTTGAGTTACTCAACATAGATTGATTACTCGGCTCTTGATTGAAGAAGACATTAACTTGGTGTCCTTTCTTCTTTTCCATCCCCCCAAACTACTACAGTTACACCCTGTCTGTATCCACCCTCTCCTTCCACAATACCGTATCGTACCGTTCTCTTACAAGCCCTTTCTCTTCATCTTACTGTTTCCACTATCTTCAAGGGATACAAACAAGAGAGAGAATTTCAGAAGAAAATCTTGTACCTTATTCTGTTATTCCTGCCTTCCCCGCACCCGGTTTTATCCACCACTCTTTACCATTCATCTCTTATTATTGTAAGATTGTTTCAGTTACAGTCTTATTTACAATCAACAGTATACTATACTATACTGACTATTACTATCTGAGTATACGGTTGACAACCAGTTATGACTCTGATTGTGATCCATATATCTGAGATAAAAGAGACATCAATTAGATTTGCTGTCTATGAAAGTAATGATATCCATTACACAGCCAATTCTTTCAATGAATAGAAAAAAGTAGGTTTTAATTGATATCGTTTGTATTTTTCTTGTAAGTTTTATTTGTTATAATTTTATTTCGTTGTATTCTTTTATTATTTGTTTCTTGATTTCGTCTCTGGTTTTAAATTTCTATTTTCTTATCCACACGTCTTCCATTTACGTACGAAATGAAATGATTTAAAAACTATTAAAAAAAAGAAAAAAACTTAAAAAAAAAATTTCCTTTTTAAAAAAGACAATAAAATTATACATTTTTTATCTTCCGGATAAATTGTTGTTAAATATAAAGTAGTATAATTGGCCTATATAATTATATAAAGTGTAATATAGTATATTGTATGTTGTATATCGTATAATATACAATTCTTAAATGAAAATAACAATAATTATTATTTTCGTATTATGATTAACATTATAATTAATATTAATCGTTAATTTATATTCGTAGCTAAAATAAATATGTTGCGTATAATTTGAAGTTAATAGGAAACCAATTTTTTTAAGAATAACTCTTCAGAATATCGTAGTTTAGCTTTATTCGAGTAAAACTTTCATGGAAAATTTATATCCCGTTATAGTCATACAAATTATATTCATGCTCTGTTTTATAGCAGAAGGGTTGAAATGTTATAAGGGGTATTATATAACTTAACATGGCGGCGTAAAGCCGAGGGATATTTTCTAGACGGGCCAACAAATTTCTTAATTTGTTTGTGGAATGTCGTTTAATTAACGGTCTACGGTATCGTAAGGGATGGAAAATAAAGGTTAGGCGTGTCCGTCGGTCGGGATGCTCATATTAAAAACGTGTTCTACGCTCACTCGGGGTGAGTAACAACGAAAAAGGGGGGAGTTACTGAACGTCGAAAAGGACATACAACGGGTAGGCTATGTACCGTCTAGAATGCAATTAATAAAGAATGCTTCCCGCTTAAACGGTTTTACTATTGTACAAGAGTCTGGTTCAGAGATATTACAACATTTTGCCTCCGCCTTAACTTCCCTTCCTGATTCCGTTCTCCTCTTCGGTCGGAAAATTCTCCCGCATTTTCTTCTCTCATTCTAACAACACCCTTCCCTTTTCTTCATCTCTCTTCTTAAAATTGCCAAAAAGTTTAGATGGAAAAACTTCTACTAACTGTTGAATTACATTCGGTTTTTCTTGGATGAAATGAAAAAAAAAAAAAGGCAAAGAAATACTATTGTGCACCTGACTAAGAAATAAAAGTAGTATTTTTCAGCCGTATGCTGCCTGAATTAAACATAGGCTTTATTAACAAAATAAATTAATTATTTTTTCTAGAATTAACTTGTTAATCGTTAACGGTTTTCGAAGAAAAACATACGTACCTTTTGTGTATTACCTTAATCTTTTCAAACGAAAAATATATGTTTGAAAAAGTATTAAAATGATGTTTATGTCTTCTTATACTTTTTTTTCCTATCTCCGAAACCACCGTTAGGTATTACATCAGAGGATGAGATGAATGATTTTTAGCGTGTGTGAAAATGCCATGCTGACCGGGATTCGAACCCAGGGCCTAGGAGACGCTACCACTCGCGCCATGGAGGCCGATGTGTCTTCTTATATCTGCATTGTGGGTAAGTTACGTGGCTCGGCTAATAAATTTTGAACATATATGCGTACCGTGGGAATGAAAAGATATATTGGAATAAATAAAAAATGGATAAACATACAATACCTTAGCTACAAAATGCAAAATTAATTTTTCAATATAATCCCCATTTACACTGATACACTTTTCCCAACGTGTGACAAGTTTTTGCATTCCGTCACTGAAAAATTTTGGTGGTCTTTCTCGGATACAAGTGGCCACAGCTTCCTTCACCTATTCGCTGGTGGTGTGATGATTACCTATGAGATCTTTTTTGAGATGAAGGAAGAAGTAGAAGTCGCACGAAGCCAAGTCCGGCGAGTATGGCGGATGCCATACTCGCCGGACTGCAAAATAGGCTCAAACTTCATCTTTCTGAGAAACATCAGAGAGTTTGTACGTTATCCATCGTGGATTTTACAGTAATCCAATGGATCTATAATATAGTCTACTCATTCTTCAGGTATGCCTAATTGAATAGCGATGCGTTGCTGGGTTATTCGCTAGTCACTTTGAAAAAATGGTCCATCTCTTTTTGATGTTTCTTGTCAGTCATAGAAACTGGTCGTCTGCTGTGAGGCGAGTCCTCAATTGTCGCTTTACCAGTTTAACATCACAGGTTTGTAGAAGGGGATTTTATCTATCATGTGCTGACATTCCCAACTTGATAGTACCTTTTGTCTCTTGTATCACACTATGTGCAAAATTTATCCGCTAAACCTCGTATGATTCATGTGGAGTAAAAATACGGCTGTTAATTTATTTTGATTTAACATTTATTTTGATATTTCATGTACAACGAATGAAAAGAAAATGATATATAAATAAAAAATTTAGAAGACTCTATATTTTCAAATTTAATTAATGGAAGTAGTAATGCACTGTTAAAATTATTATTTATCATCAAGTTTTAAAGAACAGTACCACAAATTCTATTTAAAATTCATCACACAGTCCTTATTTAATTTTTACGCCATGAAGATATTCATTAAGCTTCATATTCGACATTTTTAAGACCTTTCTTTATTCTAGCGATCGGAAGAAAATATTAAACCGATAAAATAAGCGGAAGTTATTAAGCGTAATTCAGAGTATAATAAGATAGTAAAGGTAAAGTTTTAGTAAAAGTAAAAAATTTGGGCGTGGAATGATTACTGAGGATATAATTCGCTGACTTTTTTTATGTAATTAATAAAATCGCAAAGAATATCAAAAAACTTTGTACAAACATAAAGCGCACAACCAAAAAAAAAAATTAAGCTGATAAGAAATACAGATTTATAAAACAGGAACAAATTATTTAAAATATTTTATTAAAATTTTATTTAGCTATAACTCCGGAAGCAATGAAAATAAGTACCACTTATCGTATATCGTTGAAAAGCTCTCAATGAGCGCTTATTACTGAATTTAAGAAAAAGAAAAAGAAAAAGAAAAATATTTTTTGGATACTGAGCTTTTTTGGATACTTTTGGTTCAATCGAAATGGGAGGTACAGAACAGATAAAGTTGTTATAGCAGTCCTAATTAAAAATTTCTACATTCTACGGCTATGCAGTTATAGATCGTTTATATTTCACGATATAAACGATTTATTATCTTTATATCGTTTTATACGGCTATGCCGTATATAGTTTTTGAGTTACGCGAGATACGTACTTACGTACAAACGTCAAGCCAAAACTAGGCAAAATCGATGGTAGGTCCTCTTCCGGTATGTATGTAAAAAAATATATATTTAGTTCCATAACTCTTTCTTTTCCTGTTTATCCTCCGGATTTACCGTAAGGTATTAACTTCAAAGGAAAATGAATGAGGGAGAAGATGATCAAAACGGATATTTCCATTGAAATCTGAAAACCGAAATTTTTCGCGATAACAGTAACTAACTAAATTATTGTTTTTTGTCAATATATGTGGTTGTGTGTGTGTGTGTGTGTGCGTGTGTGTGTGTGTGTGTGTGTGTGACATTTTACTTTTGTCTTTTTTTCCTTATATTTTTATTCACACTTAATATCAATTTTCAATTACTATTCTATAATTATATATAATAATCTAGAACTAATTTTCTGAATTTGATAAATTTGTTTAATCAACGATACAAAAACACTCTTTTGGAAATTTTGTTGTATTAGAACAATTTTATTTTCAAATTATTATGTAAGTTTATGCTTAAACTGAAAACAACTTTTTAACATTAATAATTAGGTTAAATTTTATTAAATCATATAAGTTGTCGTGTACACTTTATTTACTTGTAAATATATATATTCATTTGTTAATATTTTTTGCTATATATATTTAATTAATTACTACAATTTTAATCACTTTTTGTCGGTTAGCATGTACGAACTTCCGACGAACCACTGTACTTGCTGTGGAAGAAAATAATACTGTAAGAAAAAAGTATTATTTACTCTGCAAGTTTTACATCTGCACGTGCATAACACCTTCCGGTATATAAGGAAAAAAATATATTTACTTCCACAACTCCCTCTTATTCTGTTTAGCCTCCGGATCTACCGTAAGATATTAAATTCAGAGGAAGAATGAGGATGATTGTATGATTGTGATTAAAGTGTAGTTTTGTACAATCTCTGATTGACCACTCCTGAGAAATGTCGTTAATTGAAACCCAACCACCAAAAAAACACCCGTATCCACGATTTAGTATTCAAATCCGTATACAAGTAACTATCTTTACAAGGATTTGAACGTTAGAACTCTTGATTTCAAAATCAGCTGATTTCGCGTTAACCATTAGACAATCCCGGCGAGCAGTTTTATAACTGTAACGATTGTAACTGTAAGGTTTTCGGACACGAGTCACAAATTACTGCCTAAAACGCATTCTTTAAATGTAGTGTGGGTACTCTTCCAAGCTCATACTAAAGAGTGTGAGTAGTGAAGTCGTTTTTTTTTTCTCAGCGAGAGAGATATACGAATGAAATAAGCTTCACCTTGCCCTTTTTGCCACGCCCACCAAAATATAGATGTATTCAATCCAACCTTTATTCTCGTTCACCACAGGGATTGGGTATATAGTAATCATTACTTTAAAAGAAAACAATTTCATTAGTCCCTTTTATTTTTACATCTATAAGCCACAACTATAAGAAAAACACGAGAAAGCGGTTTATAGCAACAAATGAAGATCTATGTATCCTTTGTGCTTACCGATAAGTAAAAAAAAATAATTGAATTTGAATATAATTATTATTTTTAATTTCCTATCTGAAGTCTAATTATTCTCTGAAAATAATAATTTTACAATTTTAAGATTACATTGGTGGAAATATTCTTTTCATTTATTTCTTTTTCAATAGCGTTGTCTCTCTCTTTATCTGTTTAGCCTCCGGAACTACCCTAAGGTATTACTTCAGTGGATGAATGAGGATGTTGTGTATGAATGTGAATGAAATGTTGTCTTCTACAATCTCAGGTCGACCACTCCTGAGAAGTGTAGTTAATTGAAACCCAACCACCAAAGAACACCATTATCCACTATATAGTATTCAAATCCGTATAAAAATGTTTATGTTTACAAGGATTTGAACCGTAGAACTCTCTACTTCGAAATCAGCTGATTTGCGATGTCGCGTTAACCACTATACCAAACCAATGGGTTCAACAGCGCTGTCTATCAACGCTATGGTTAGTAGCCTGGTGGGAATCGGTAGTGTATGAAAAAAAGGCCATGCCCGACCGGGATCCGGGATTCGAACCTGGAACCTTTGTATAATATGCCGAGACGTTACCTGCACAGCAACGTAGGTCGGCTATCTAATTTATATATAATGACCAGTAAAATTTTATTTTATTTTTTTTATGATTATTATACGACTTCCACACGTCATTATAAATTTACTGCTGGGTAGTTAAAAAGTTGTAGATTTTGACAGACCGATCATGCATCACGAATAGGCGAGTCCTACAATGGTATTTATCATTTTAATTGTTACTAGATACCATTAAGACCAGCATGTAAAATTATTACACTATACAGATTTAAAAGGGTTTGCGGGTTCTTTCTTTTAATATTACAAGATATTTCACGATTTCACATGTAATTAAAACGACTACTGGGGTTTAAATTCTGATAATTTTTAACAGCTTAAGATTTTTATTTTATTTTCTATAGTAAAGTTTTATATTTATACTAAAATGATAATAAAAAAACGGGTTTTATAATATTTAAAAAATAAATTCCCAGATCTGTGTTTAATTACTGTATTACCTACTGAATTAAACAATTAATAAATGGGTTTTAAAGTTCACAAAAAATTTGAAATAGATATTTAATTATGTATTCTTTACTTATATTTTAAATATTAAAAGAACAGAAGGAAGTATACATATAATAATTTCCCCATTAAATATTAATTTTTTTTTTTTTTCAACAAGGATTTTCTGTATGTTACATTCTTAGATTTATTAATTTTTTAAACCACTTCATTAACTTCCAACGCTTAAGTATAGCGTCGCTTCTTCTCTTCAACCTGAAAATTTTATGTCATAATCTAAGTTCTTAACTTGGAATTTTCTGGGATCTAAAACAAATTTTATTTAATCTAATGATTAAAAAAATATTTTTACGTTCAGAATTTTGATTAAAAATTTAGTTATTAAAATATATACCTATTTATCTATTTTTATTTATTATTTACACATGGGAGGGCCTTAAGGACTTGATGCTGCATTCTGTACATAAAAGTATATATATATATATATATATCTAGTAATGATGTAATTGAAATTAAATGGGAAGAGTTTTGTGTGATATCTTTGGTGTTAAAAGAAAGCGCGGGTTCGCATTTCCGCGAATCCATTAATTTTATTCTTGTAAATTATGATGTTGTGATTGTAAGAAGCCAAACGAAGCCGATAGTAATTTACGTAAATATACTAATGGAAATGTCTGCCGAGGCATTTGCATCTGTGTCATCTCAACAAAAGAGCCAAACTAGAACTGTGTTGAGTTATCAGGTTTAGAGAGTCTAAAAGATGATCTCTAATAAAGCCCATCAGAGTTAGGAATGGAGAGGTGGCGTGGTAACCGGATCGTCACAAGGCGGGTGCGGGTGTTTTTTCTTACGTTGATATATGTATGTATGGGTATTTATAAACCTATAAAGGCTTATTTTTTTCGAATAACTATTTTAAAAGGTATGTTAAATTAACTTTAGTTATGCTTTTTTGCGCCCACAATTCTTTCATCCTTCAAGAGTGTCGTTCCTTGTTTTCTTGTGTCAACTTCCTTTCACTGGTTTATTTTTTCCTTTCCTGAAAACCTTCCTTCTGAATTACCTGTCTAAAAAATATCCTGACATTTATTATGTCTATGTTGATTATAATGTTTCTCATGTCTTTTTCCACTTTCCAAAATCATGTGGGATTATATTTCTTACTTCTTAGGAAGTAAAAAATCTGTTTAGTTGATCTGGTAGCAACCGTTCTAAGTACATTTCCATAGAACGGTAATCTTTTCCTTATAACCACTTTCAGTGTTTCAACTTACAAATATAGTTCTCCGTTTGGTTATAATTTGAATACCGATTCACTGTTACTTTTAGGTCCTAGTATTTTCCTCTTGCTCTTTTCTAATTTTTAATCTCTCCAACTGCAGTTAGTTTAAGTGTTTCTGCTGCGTAAAGTATTTCGGGTGTAACCCTTGTTTTATAATGTCTTACTTCTGTTTCTTTGGCAGAAATTTGTTTGCAATATGTGTTTCTTGTATTGTTAAATGTTCTATCTTTTTATTGTATTCTAGTCTTTATCGTTTTTTTTTCTTTAGCAGTGTTCGATGACAATTCTTGGAGAATGATTAATGATTTTTAAAACAATCAGTTGATACAGTTTTATTATCTTAAAGTATAAGATCCATGGCTGACGTTTGTCGAGAATTGCTTTTTAAAGCCGCTTTTTCAAAGGATTTTTTAATCCTATTTTGACTGATTAATTTTATAATTTTGTGATTTCTTCTTGTGAATGAAATCTGCAAAAGGGGTAAGCAATCTAGCTTGATCTTGTTTGAGTTCCTTCCAAGTTGTTTTCCCATTGTATTGATGGCTTTTCTTCATTCTCTAACTAGCTTCTCCATTGCATAATTGAAAAAATGGAATTGGATAGATCATCTCCTTGTCTTAGACCTAATGTTATTTCAACATTTTCGGAGAGTTTACCTCCATAAATTTTACTTTATATGTTATGTTTGTAAGGTTACTTTAATTATTTCAGCTGTTTAACCCAATTTACTGTCCAATCCCAATTTTTTAATAATATTTATTAGCTCGTTTCTGTCAACTGAATCGAACGTCTTTTAAAAATTCGAAGGTATTTAAGTCCTGATTTTTTTGCTAATTTTAAAACATTGTTACCAAGACGCTTACCAAATATTAATGTGATTCTTCTATGTGAACTTGAGATATAAATTTTTATATAAAAATAACAAAATGGCGGATAGAGGGAGAACGAAGGTGAAATTTCCATTTTTTCCTAAGGATATTTTTCATTTAGTTTTATAAGTAGAATCGGAAAAATTATAGCCAGCCCACCATTTTTAGAAACAGGCGTTCTTGTTTTTATTCTTATTTTCACTCCGTGATTTTTCATGATTTTTGTCTTTTGAGGATTATTTCATTGCATTCATCATTCCACCAGGTATGTTTTAGTTTCTTTTCGATGATATCGTCTGCTGTCAATGTTATGGGGCTTTTGAAATTGTTCCTAATTTTTGGGCATTCTTTTTTCTAAACGGGTTCTAAAACTATTTTCCTTAGTTAATTTTTGCTGTCAACTTTTTGAGTTGATTTATTTTCCTACATATTAGTCTAATCTTGAACTTAATTATTGAAATGTAATGATCTGAATTTAAACCGGCAACTTTGACATTGAGTAACTCCATTGCGGAGAGTTTGCTTATAGCCACAGACTGGGTTCGGTGATATTCACGTGATTTGTTTCCTACGGAGTTTTTAAATAACGTAGATTTTAGTACTAAGCCATTGATCTTTATAGGGGATTAGTAATTGTTTCCCATTCACATTAGTTATTTTATGTGCACTCTATCTGCCTTCTAAGCACCTATGTTGATTTTTAATGATTTGTAAATTAGTCTCGAAGGAATACAATGGTGTTTTTAGATAGAATTGATCTAAAATGTTTCTGAGTGTTTGCCAAAACATTTCTATTTGCTCTTTTTGTTCTTTTCTTGTTAATACACAATTTCCAACAGTATAAATTTTACTATTTTATTTAACTGTTACTTGAAAAGTCTTTCATTAATGAATTTAAATTCTTTATTTACAATGAACCATATTCGAAATTATGGTATATTATTCATTATTTTCTTTTCTGCTTTTCCTTTAAGGATCCTCAATCCTTCAGAATCATAAGGGTATATATTATGTTTCTTGAAGTGCAGTTATCATAATATTTTTCTATTTCAGGAAATCTGTTGAAGTTTTCTTTGTTTTAAGAATGAATTTACCTTAAAACTAGCTAGGTAGTTTATTTTTATGTAATTTGTTGATTGTTTAATGAAGGTTTCAGGATGCTCCGACTGAAACACTTGGTACATTTTTGCAAGTTCCCGGAATCCGAAAGCCTAATTTCCATACCTTTGCAAATGGGAAATCGATTATGCCCTAAGATAAAATCTCTTACGAAGTGTACGTCAAAGTGGATTTTTTATTGGATTAGAAAAATAAGTCCCCTAAGGATACATCTCGAGGTTGTTAGCTCCGAAGAGTAATTTTCAGCCACCTCTCCGGTGAGCAGACGCTGAACTGTTTGTCGCTTGCTGCAAATCAGATGCAAACCGGTTAAAGGTACAGTTTTGATCCGCGGGTGGGATTTTATTTTCCACCTACTCTGCATATCTGCTGGGCATTTACTATCCACTACCAGGATATGGGCCATATGGGGAACGATAAACCTTTAAAATTTTTTTTTTTTCTTTTATGTGTGTGACACGCTGTCATTTATCGCGTATATCAAATCATACTGAATTTGTATTTCCTTGTGGCGTAATAAACATGATTATATCCTGAACGTGGATGAATGAATCTTATATTTTTGTAAAGAATAAATTTTGACTTTTTACTAATCTTCGTAAGAGTTCTTGAAAGAAGGACTTTAAAATTATATGGATTGGGATACATATATTATGGCTTTGAAATACTTATCGGTATAATCTATAATTTTTTTAAATTGAAAATAAGATAAAAATGTAGTTGATGACCTTAAAATATCAATAAAAATTGCAAATAAGAAAGGATGGAATAAATTAGTATTTTTTCAGAAGCGATTAAAAGATATATACGCGTATATTGTTGATCAATAGTTTATAGGTAATTTGATGGATTATAACATTAAATTATTTTTGGTTAGATGATTTGATTATAAGAAGAAACTATAGTTATATTATATTACCTGAATTCCCTGTTTTATTCAGGGTACTAATTCTCATCATTCCTATCATTTCTTTCGATATTTAAAAATTCCCAAAAAAAAAACAATTTCGTTTTGTTGGAAAGATTTTTAACAAATTTTTTATTACTTTTATATTTAAGTATTTTTACCGTCAATTATAATTAGACAAGTATATAAAAAGCATATTCTAAAGAAAATGTTAAAAAAAACATTGGAATGTTATTCTACATAAATCAGATAAATGGTTTTACAGAATGTAATACGTTACTTACACCATCATGATGAATAAATCAAAGAAAAACAAAATATTTTGTAATTATTCTGTTATTAATATCAAAAATAATTTATCTTTGAAGTAAACGTTATTTTCACGTTCAATAACATAAACGTCGATTCATATCTTTAAATTCCTTATTTAATCGGTTTAGTTCTGAATTTAACAAAAAAAAAAAATGTATTTCGGAAAAGGTTGTGAGACCCAAACAAAAAAAA
Organism: Zanna intricata; assembly: GCA_010016005.3. Classification (NCBI taxonomy): domain Eukaryota; kingdom Metazoa; phylum Arthropoda; class Insecta; order Hemiptera; family Fulgoridae; genus Zanna; species Zanna intricata. The sequence continues at coordinate 19,800 of JAAAKQ030413442.1, forward strand.
AAGAAGAAAAAACACGAAACCAAAGAATGTTATGCTATGTTATGTCTACTGGCACTAACGACCAGCGTGCTACTAAAAGTTGTTATTGACATTTATTATTTTTTTCCTTAGCGACTTAAATGATTGATATATGACTTTTTTATATGTATATGATGTGTGTGTGTGTGTGTGTGTGTCTGTGTGACGCGCGAAAACGGTAGAGGGGAGAATATTTTAACTCTTTGTCTATAACAATAACCCATTCTACAAAAAAAAAAAAAAAAAGAAAAGAAAAAATGCCGAAAGAATCGTCACATATTTTAACAATCACCCACACAATTAGGGCAGACCTTCAATTATAAAATGCGCATATTTTTACTTATATTTTTCTGTTAACAAATTTCTCGTCTATTTTTTTTTTTTCATATAAATGAAATATTGTCATTAAAAATTATTTATTTTTAAATTTATGTGGCTTAGTTTTTTTGTGTTACAGCCACAAAACATTTATTTATTTTTTTTTTTTTAACTTTTATGACTTTTTTATATTACTGAAAGTTAGCTTGTTACTTCATTTAAATAACATACGTTTTAAATAAAAGAGATTATTTAAATTTATGAATAGAGTACGTCAGTGAACGAATATTATATAAATAGAATTTCTAAAAAAAAAATTTATTAACCCAATAATTTTGACAAATAATCGTAATTGTACCTAAAATGATTAATAACCGCTATTCACTGATCAACGCTCTTAAAATTAATTCATAAATTCCGGAGTTTTTACTCTAGATATATTTATGACCTATCCGGTTGTGCAACCTAACTATTGTGAATGATCGATATTCGTACATAACAGTTTTTAAGAACAACAATACTCCAATGCTGGGCTTACCAAGGAACGTAGGATTAATTTTGTTTGCCCTCTGATTCTTTATTAACATAAATATGCTCTTAACAACGGACTGTTTATACATACTGTACATAACTTCTTTCAGAGAAATGAAAATTTGACTTGTACATTAGATTCTTTAAACGGTTATAGATATAATAAAAAAAGTATCAAAGATGTTATGTTATAAACTGCGGGAAAATATTAACATGAGATACAGTACATTACAAATACTAACCTCTATTTAATTAAGGAAAATATTATTCAAATTGTAAATCTATCTAAGTTTCTTAGATGGAAAATACATATTTGTAAATTAAAATTTATAGGGAAATTAAATTTATTAGTAAACTTTACATTTTGTCGGATAAGTTATGTGTTTCTTAACTTAATGTTTAAATTCTTTTACGTGAATGTTTCTAAAAATCCGTGACTGGACTTCACTAATAAGCTTATACTTTGAAGTTGCTAATTATATTGAAATAGTATATTTATATTCCATAACAAAAAAAGGTCAGCCTCTGTGGCTGAGTGGTAGCGTCTCAGCCTTTCATCCGGAGGTCCCGGGTTCGAATCCCGGTTAGGCATGGTATTTTTCACATACGCTACAATTCATTCATCTTATCCTCTGAAGATATACCTTAACGGTGGTTCCGGAGGTTAAAAGAAAAAAAAAATAACAAATTTATTTTTACTTAGCACTTGGTAAGTTCACCGCTTCATCCAGTAAAATTTTTAATTTGTATCTAAAAGAGGTTTTCAAAAGAGATATTAAATTTTATATTGATATTCTTTTATAATTTAATTGTTATTGCATATTGGCAAATCGGTTTATTTACTTGGCTAGTATTTTGGTTTTCCCGTTCGTTAATTTCATGAAAGCCTTTATCCTTCTCTTTAGGAGGTAAACCTTTAGCCCCCCAAAATGGATTTTGAAAAACGATGAAATTTGAATAATTTTAATCTCAAAGAAGCGTCTAAATACTAATTTTCATGACCGTAACATCTTTTGTTTCTGAGATATAGAACTAAAAACATCAATTAAAACATACAGAATTAATCATTAAAAAATGTTCCTCCTCTTTTGAATTGCTTATAAACAGAGTTTTCAAAAGTTGTTCCTTAGTTATTAAAACAATGTACTCTCCAAACATTTACTTACCCAGGTTAAGCGGTTTGAGCTGTCCGTTGATGAATCATTCTATCAGGACAAAATATATGTGTATTATATATATATGTGCGCGAGCGTGAGCGTGAGTGTGTAAGTTAGATTTCTGTAGCACGTTAAAAAAAATCTGATGTGGACACTACATAACTTCCTTGTACGAAACTCCAAACATAATACGATTCTAAACTTTAATTGTCAATTAATATTAAATAATTAGATGTTTTACCAAATATAATACATTTATACATATATAATAATGCCTATTAAATTACAATTACACATTTTTAAAAGTCTATAAAATTTTATTTCACTAATACTCGTAACTTCAGAAAGTTTGGCATTGTTTTAAAAATTATTATTATTGAATTATTATTTATTGTAAACATGTTTTTACAACCACGGTTAAATAATTACTAATAAAACAATATACTTAATTTTAAAAAGAAGTTAAAAATAAATTAAGAAAAAAAGAAAAAAGGAGATTTAAAGTCTGATTCAAATCCATGTAAGCCCACCTTACTTAATATTTGGATCTTACACGAGATCCAAATATTTCCTTAATTAAAATTTTATTTGGCTATAACTCTGGAACCAATGAAAATAAGTACCTTTTATGATATATCGTTAAAAAGCTCTCAGTGAGGGGTTATTACTACAGTGTTAAGAAAAAGTCCAAAATCTAAATTTCTTAGGGTTTAAGGTTTTTTTATACTTTTGGTTAAGTCGATTGGAATCAAAAGGAGAGGTGCACAACTAGATGTTACAGTAGTCATAAATCCAAAATTTCAACATTTTATGTCTAATCATTTTCGAGTTATGCGAGACACGTACTTACAGATGTCACGCCGAAACTTGTCATAATGGTTTCAAGAATAATGAAATCTAATATTTCCGTTGAAATCTAAAAACCTAAATTTTTCGTGATTACAATACTTTCTTTACTTCGTACAAGAAAGTAAAAATAGGAATTCCTTCAGATCCAATCAAATTTTTCGGTTAAAATTTCTCCTCTTGTTCATTATCAATTCAATACACATCATATACTCTCGTACTATTCATAAAATTTATTTTATAGGAGACGTTATAAAACAAAATTGTATTTAAGATTTAACTCTGCATTACATAAAATTTAAATGTCCTTTTAACGTCTGATAAATTCATCAATTTTCTTTTTAATAGAACGTTGATAATATTTTTATTTTTTTTTTTTTAAATTTGTAATAGCTTTTCAATATTGTATTATTTTTTTTAATTACTTCTTCTGAATTTAAATACGAATATTTCATTTCATTATTGATTAAAAAAAAATTAATGAACAAATCTTGTTTTTATTATCATGTTTATATTAAATAGTTTTTTTATGTCATATTTTCTGTTCTCTAGCGAAACGATAGATTGAGAATAAAGTAAAAAAACAAAAATTATAATATAGCATTTTATTCTGGGTTATTTACTCCTAATATTAAAAAAGAAATTAAATACTGCGTAATAATTTATAAATATTAAACAAATAGCTTAAGTAGAAGGAATTATCAATAAAAATCTTCAAAAATTCGTTACATTTGCAAGAAAAAAATAAATCAATAAAAACAATTTTTTTTTTTCTTAATTTAAAATTAAGATAATTATGTGCATTAGCTGATAAATTCAAGTTATTCTTGTTTTGAGGGAATCTTGACTTCTAACAGATTTTAGTAGGCGTCATGTAACCAGAAAAGATTGTTTTTTTTTTTTTTTTTTGTTTATATATTGGAGTAGAATATAAAAATACTAAACGACAATCTATTTGATGGGAAATTCAGAGTTGACTAATGGGTTTAAAGCACTTAAAACCACTAACTTACTCATTTGCCTTCTCAATTACTTATATAAATGTGGTCACATTGCGTTTTTTATTATTATTATTATTTTTTTTTACTAAAACTTATGCTAATGTTGCAGTAAAAAATACATTAAATCGGCATTTTTATTATTTCCTTTTTTTTACTTTTTAATGTACACTTTTAAGGTGTAAATGATACAGAAACTAAATAACCTTCCGTGTAATTTATAATGTATACTCGATATTGATTAACCGATATATAAAATGGTCGAATAAGAGAGTCTAGCTTTTTATTGTTTAGTCATTTACCTTTATATGGGATACGTTAAAATTTTATGTTTCACATATACATATATACACACCCACAAGTATGCATAGAAATATAACAACAGTAAATAAACTCGATTAAGTAATACTTATGTTTATTAGGAAAATTGATTATTAAATAAAATTAAGTAGTCGTAATTTACAATTTTATTTTATATAACACAATTTAAAAAAAAAAAATTAAATTTGGTCTAGTAAATAATTTGAATATAAAATCAGAATTTTGATTAGGGTGATTAAAAGAAAAACGATCGACGATAAAATTAAAATCAAATGGTAAATAGTAAGACGGCATTTTTGTGTTTATCTTGTTACGCATTTTAATACTTAAGTTACAAAAACGTTTTCGGCACGTAGGGCTACATTTAAAAGACTGTAAAGATATTTTGTTACTTATCGTGTACAAATTCTGGTCATCAAATAACATAATTCGTATCATTATAAACTTTTAAGAAAAAAAAGTTGGCAAAGTATTGCATGACTTCCGGTGTATGTTAACTTTTTTTTTTTTTTTAACTTCCAGAACCACAATTAAGTATTATATCAGAGGATGAAGATGAATGATGTGTAGAGTGTGTGAAAATGCCAAAATGCCATGCCTGACTTGGATTCGATCACAAGACCATATATTACCTGGCCCAACTTTTCCATTGCAAAATTTTACCTTGAAGCCGGAAACATTTCAAACATTAAGGGACATACTTTTATTTTTATAATAAACAAAAATAAATAAATAAATTTAAAAAAATAGCCAGTCGTGGGACTGGCCAACAGAAGTGAAAACTTAAAACAATGAGTACCGATCATTGGTTAATATATATATTTGATTCCATTGCTGATTCTAATGTATGTGATTATTCATTTAAAAGGACTTAATAGGCTACTTAAGAAATCTATTTATAATATAGTGTAATGGTTAATTAAATAATTT
>JAAAKQ030413553.1:8262-22160 GCA_010016005.3 Zanna intricata
CACAAACTCACAAATTGCTCTTAAAAAAAAAACATTCATAATATTCATATATTTCGTTATCTTTTATTGTTTTATAAATATGTCTCTAACAGTAATTTTATAATCAAATGCTGAAAATGAATATGTAAAAAAAGATATAAATAAACGTTGCTGTCAAACATTACCTCTTTCTGATATGATGGAACATACCTAACATTCCCCCTAAATACATTACACTCCTTTTTAGCAAAAAATATTTCACTAACACATACAGTTCTATTAATGTCATTAACATAAATAAAAAATATACACATCATATTAATAAAAAAAAAATCAGAAGATTGATAGCAAGGATATAACATTTCTGAATAACCATAATCTCTTGGATTCAACCTCCCAAAACAGTGTTCCAGGTGCACCCCATTTGTTACCAGTTTTTGACGATTGTTCTCATCTTGAATGAGGTGCTCACATTACCTCACAACTATAGCCTCACACACAGTCTCCACAGAAAACTCATTATTATTTTAAATAATTTTTTTAAATTTATTTAATATTTTATTTAATGTAAATTTAATTCTATTATTTTTTAAATATTATTCATTTAATTGATTCAATCATCATTTAGTTTAAACCTAGCTCACACAGTGATAAAGGCTTACAGTTCATTAATTTCAATAAAGTTTGTGCCCCCCCCCCACACACACACACACACACACCCATGCATCTATATTGTGCAATTTAATTCAATTATAGATTTAACTGTAAAAAAATTCTGTTGGATTTATGTTTATTGTTATTACTGACCGTTTTGTTTTTGAAATCAGAAAACACTGAAATGAAGTTAATGCCAGAATCAAGCATGTAAGTATTGTGATGAACATATCTCGTACACATGATCTATCTAATCTAATATCATGAGATATCTAACATGATCTAATATCTAAGTAAAGTCTGATCTATCTAATAAAAATTTATGATAGCATGTCTATTAATAATGTGAAACTTACCATCCTAGAATTGTGAGCAGAGGCATTAGTAAAAATATTAGTAAAAGGAAGCTGGATACCAGTCTGTTAATGTATGAGTATACAGATAATGTACTGAATGGTAGAAGAGATCGATTAAAAAGTTAATTGTCTACTGGAATCTGTTGCTGTGTTGCCAAATGAAATTAAAGGATTAAAAGGGAAAAACAGTAGCTAAAACTGTTCTCTGCTGTTTTTTATTTTAATGCATTAAAATGTAATGCAGATAATAAAATTAAAATAAAGAAAGGAATCAGATTAATGGAAATGTTTCTACAGCAATTTGCTTGTGTTGGTGAACAAGTAAATGAAGTAGTTCTGCCTGTATGTTCTATTAAGGCCTTAGTAAAAAAAAATTGATCAAACAGAAAAAAGCTCAAGACTGGAAAGTCTAAAAAAACATATAAAACCAAACAATGACAAGGTTAAGAATCTACTAAGAAGTCCAATCCTTTGAGGTCTAATTTAAAGTCTCCATAAAGAATCTGGGTAAAGATATTAGTAAAACAAAGAAGGAAGGTATTTTTACTCCTTAAGTAGTTTTTATTCTGCGAGTGTGTATCATTTATTTCCGTTTATACCTTGAAATTAAATAATTCTATTGTATCTAATGTACATGAAAACGAGTTTGATTTAAATCTGATATCTGACCTAAGTTGTATTAATACATAATTCCTAGACAATCAAATATATTCCATTAATTTCTAACAAAATAATTTGAGGATCTTTTCTCAAAATATACAAGTTTAATTACAATTAATTGCAAAAACTAATGACATTATGGAACCTATGGGGTATGATAACCCCATAATGAATGCGATTAAGCCCTATTTTACAGTTACCTCAGGTAATGTTGATTTTTCCTCTGTTGATTACAAAGACAACAGATTCTTGATAAAAAAAACAAATGTCATAGTAGTTTTTTTATTGTTTTCCATTAAAATTTCTGCTGTTTTAGATAAACAAATCTATAATTAGCCAAGGAGGGTGTTTAGACTGAAATAAAAAGATATCTCAACAAGAGATATTACCTCCTTAAAGGATATCACCATAGATCTGAATCTAATCTGGTGGCAGTCATATTTTGACAAATAAGAAGAGGTGCTCAATATTTTGAATCTCATTAGTGTTTTGATCTGTGGATTTTAACAGAGTATGATAAGAGTAATAAAAAGATGAAGTTACCATTTCAATTTTCCGAATATCAACTTTGTAAACATTTGTGTATTTAGGTTGAAATTTATTTTTATTATGGGAGAAAGCCTGAGGAATTTTTGAGTTTGAAATCTCCATTATAAATCAAAATAATTTGTATTTTCTCCATAGAAAAGTGCATCTGTTTTAGATGTGGCTTATTCAAATTGAACTTCCAATTATTTTGGGACTAAAACTTGCCTAGAGCCTGATGATTTTTATTATATGGTATTTATTAGTTACAGGTTGTTGAGTGGTATGGGATGATAACTATTAAGTTTTAAAATTTACATGAAAATTTTGTATTCAATTAAATATAGATATTACTTACCTTTTGTGTCTGATTTAAGTCTGATGTACGCTACAACACTATATTATCTATCATCTATCAAACTGTAGCATACAGAAGAGATTTATTTGTCTTTGTCAAAAGTACTTAGCACAATTAGCACAAATTTAACATATTAATCACGTAAGCATAAAGTGCATTCCTTTTAAGATCAATTTTTTTTTAAAGTTTTAGTGCAGTTAGTGACTTCATATAATTAAAAAGGTTTAACTGGATTCACTCCAAAAGCCAAAATTAAAATTACACTCATACTAAATCACTCATAGAAAATCATAGTTCATTTATTATTACAAAATATGTTAAGTGTAAATAATAAGAAATAGAAATAGAAAGAGAAAAGTAAGCAAATAAAAAGTAAAATTTTTTTGAGATGTATTAAACTTTTTTGGTTTTATAAAGTTATATGATTTAAATTAAAATTATTATAAAAATGTCTATCTCAGATTTTAATCCCTTAGAGCTGTTTTTTATTGGAGAAAAATATCTTTAATGATCATTATGATGGAGATAATTTTAATTTAGAGTATTAATTTATTATTAGTAAAATTACTAATAATTACTCTAATTAGTAAATTAGAGTATTAATTTATTATGAGTATTAAAAAATTGTACGAAATAAGTTTTATGAAAAAAGATTATATAATAAAGAAATTAAAAAAATATTTTTATGTAGAAAAGTTTAGGTTATCTAAAGGTTAAGTTTTTCGTGTTGGTGTGATTGTTCCATACACAACACAGATGTTATATAAAAATGTTATTTTTCAATATAAGTAGAAAGTATTATGAACCACACTGACTCACAAAAAGCTCACAATTTGGGGTAATCATGTCAAATCCAAAACAAATTAAAATTCCAAAACAGAGCAGTTTGGAAAAACGAATTTATTTTGTGCCTTACATGATTAAGGTGCAAAAATACAAGCTGTTTTACTGAAAAAGGTTTGCACACTGAATGTGTGAATAAAATGTTAAAAGCAACAAAAACTTAATGGTATTAAAACACAATACAAATTTTATTATAAATAACTGTGATTTCATTATTTGTTTAATTTTAAATTTTATGTAAATCATATTACAGTTATATATTTGTGATATTTATTCTGTTTTCATGAATTAGTTGTTTTTGTATTATTGATATGAGATAAATTTTATATGTACCTGTAACAGTAAAACAAAATTATTACTGAAAATGCATTATCTTAATGTTATCCTTAAAAAATTAATGTATTTTAATGTAAATTCAACTAAAAAAAAAAATGTTATAGCATTCTTAATTTTTTAAAGGTAAAACTATCTTACTTAATTCTCACTGACCAAAGTGTTAAAGGTTAAAATAATTTCTTGGTGCTGGTTCCAGACTAATCACACTAAGTCCTTGCAATATCTGACACCAAGACTAGAAAATACCTGATATTCACTTCATAAAAGTTGAACTGCTTGATTTATTAACATATTAATAATAATAAAATAATAGAAATTAATGGTTGACATTTACTTGCTACAGATATATGTAAATGAAAAAGTAAGTATAATTTTGTAGCATGAAGTTAGTCAACTTTACAGTAATGACATTAAATTTGAAGGATATTATGCATGAGAGTCAATTCAAAATGTATTGATGAAAGGTAAAAATCTACATTATTTTTGGAATAAAGAATTGCATTGTAAACATTTTAACAAGATCACTGCAGAGCCTAAATTTATATACTTCATTTATTTTATTGAAAAAATTAACTTTTTTCAATTTACTGAATATTTTTCATTGGTTATCAATTAAAAGTAAAAAAGACTACTCGGCTTTTTATTACGAGAATCCTTACAAGATCACCTCAAATAACAAATGTATATTAAGCAGCTCTAGTGTAAATCCTATATTTTGTTGAGTAAAAACTGTTTTAGTTTCCATAATCATTACAACAGAGCATAACAATGTGAATAAATTAAATATTATCCAGCCAAACAGAAGAGCTTCAATGTAACAAGCCTGAAAACAAGCTTTAATAGGACAGATATAGTATTCAGTCATTCCATCAATCAAATCATTCTGATCAATAAGAAGAGAGAAGAGAGAACCAAGAATATATTAGATCAGCATTTCAGCACCTGAAACCCTAAGAAGAAAAACATTTGGGGAAATATCTTAAGTATCTGTTGTAAAGAAACATGAAACTTAGGATGTGGTTAGAAAGAAAGAATAAAGATCTTGTCTTCAATAATAATTAGGACAATGCTGGATACAGCTGCAAAAGGAACAGAGGAGAGCCTTTATTTTATCCTCAACAATGTTTTTTTCTAAAAAATCTAAAGAATATTTTTTTAACTTCTTGCTTTATTGAAATTTTTATATACAAAACTTGCATACAGCATTGTTTGTTTCTTGAGGTCTGAAGTAAACAAAACAGATGCTGAGCAAGGCAGTATGAACTGGTTGTATACAAAATTGCACAACAGCTACTGCGTGCTTAATTTATTGCACAACAGCTACTGCGTGCTTAATTTAGTATCTTGTAATAATAATTCAGAAATTATTGCTATATTCTAAAACATTTAATTTTTATTAATTTAAGAAAAAGTTATAAACTGTTAAATGTACTGAAGTTATCTTCGATGGTAATTTTTTTTTATGTTCAGTAATATCGCTGCCAAGTAAAAACTTTATATTCACTAATTAAAAAGTTTTGTTATTTCAAGTTAAAAATGCTTTTACTTGACTCCACACTAGTTCTATTGGATTCAGCTTGCGGTGATACAAAATACATTGCTGCAGTGGTACTGTATGTCCATTTGCTTCACCCAAATCACAGATTACATATTTGTTAAATTTTTTACATTTTTTACTTCTTTTAGGATTTCAATCCTTAAAAATGTAGAATCAAATTGGATTTGTTTTTCTCTCAGTCACAATATTATATCTGTTTTTTGTATTCCAGGTTTTTTTTTTTAATTTTACACTATGATAGATATGATGCATTATCCATAATAATAACAACACTATTTGGCAGAACTAATTTTTTAATCATATTAAACCAGGTTTAAAAAAAAGGACCATTCATATCTTTGTGGTAATTATCGTTTTTATTGGATTTAAAAACTAATAATGGACCATTATCAAATCCAACTTCATTCCCTACATGATCTACAATCAACCATTTTCCTTTGTTACATGCTGATTTTATACTGGTACTTAAACCAGACAGAAAAGCCTGTTTAATGTCACATCAAACTTTTACTGAATAATCTTTGTTCACCCAAGTTTCATCTAGATCGAAAATTTTTTTCCCCCATTTTTTTAAATTCTTTGTTTTAAATATTTCCTTTGCCAAATTTTATGTCATCTCTATCAATGACAAAACTATTTCTACTTTTTCTCTGCAAATTCAAATAAAAGAATCCCATAAATAATCAAATAAAAGAATATTGCCCATCAATAAAAGAAGTTTACATAAATTAACCCAACTAATTTTCAGTAAATCTGGATCACTTTTGATAGTACCTTATTGAGTGTTGGCAATTCAATTTTTTTAAAATAGAAACTATGGATACTGGATCTGACAGCATTTTTTAATAAAAGAAAAAATATACAATAGTATACAATACATGCCAATAACAATACAAAAAGTATACAATAGTATACATGCCAAAAAGGAAAAGAAAACTTTCAAAACTCGTTTTCAGCAAATTTAGAATTTTAGTAAAAATTTGCTGAGTTTAGGGAGGAGCTACTATACTTAAAAAAAAATTGCCAATAAAGGATGCACTGAACTGCACCTTGAGTTCTGGTCCAGGTAATATGTATCTTCATTCAGTTATGTAGCAATATTTAAATGGTAATTTTTTAGTGAAAAGATAGTTAAAACAACTTTGTAACAAAATGTGCCTTTCTAGTATATATTCACTTCAGAACATCTTAGAATTGTTTTTATTTAATTATATTTATTTATAAATAAGGCAATGTTTATTAGGAAAAAAAAACTTTATTAAATGGTTTTACTTCTTTTGTATTATTTATTAAATGTATTCCAACTAGTGTCATCATCAAGACCATTATAAAATTCAGAAAAAATTGGTATAGCACCATTTATACCAATTTATCTATTTATTATAGATACTAAATAATATACTTATTTGTAATATTTTACATTTACAAAATGACTAGTTTTACATAAAGTTTGAACATATTTTTTTTTTTATTATTATTTCTACAGATTGAAAATAAATAGAAAAATGCTGGAGTATGATTTTGACAATCTGGTAGTGCAAAAGCTTCTAATGAGTGTGATATAGATGTGCTAAAAAAAAGAAAATTCTGGAGTAATCAGGTTTAATCTTTTTGATTTGTAATTGTTGGATCATAATAAAAAAATTTGACTTCTATAACATAAATCAAGTGCTTGCTGATATGTAAGTTAAGATCCTTGCAAAGTAATCTGTCCATAAAAAAGTTTATGCTTTTCTGATGACTGAATTTTAATAAAGTTGTCATAGAGATAATCTATACTTCTAAGAAATATTGTATTTTTAAATATTTTTATTTATGTATACTATATTTTTAATATTATATTTTATGTATATATATTTTAAAAATTATATTGTATTTTAAACTTGTATTTATTTTCTATAAATAAAACTATGTTTAACTATTATTTTTGAATTATATATAGTTAAGGCCAGTTAATGACATTGCATTAGCCTTTTGTATCTGCTTTGTAAGAGATAGAATAGATGTTAATCGTAAACATTTTAGTTATATATAATGGGCATTTTTTCTAAATTACAATACAATTTTTGTGTCAAAAAATTATTGTCCAAATTATGCATGAAAGAGAGGGGGTGTCTGTTTTAGAGTCAATATCTATTGACCCTAAATTTAGAAGAAAGAAGGAACCTTGATCCTTTGATCCTTTTTTCTTCTTTGTTCCTTGTTTCTATCTTTCTTTTTATCTTATGCCTTCCTTCTTCTAAATTTAATTCAATAAAATATGTTTCAACATTTAAATATTAGTGAAAACTTCTGCTCACTTCATTTCAATAAAACCCAAAACTTATTACTTACAATTCACAAGTTTCTGTTTTACTCTGCATACTTATCAACTTTGAAAACTGCTTTTGAAATGCTTCCCTTTTTTAAATCTTGTAAAGCTAATTCACATTGACCCAGATTATACACTTTTACACCAAGCCGACAGTAATCTATATACCTAAAAGATTTTTTAAAGCTTGAATAAAATTGTATTGGTAATAAATATGTATTTAATATAACAAACACTTATTTTTGAACATATTTTTCAGTTTGACTAGTACATCTTACTTCTCTTACATTACTTTTTAAAAATTTTATTTAGATTATTTAGAAATTATGTGTTTAGTATTTAGATTTTTAAAATTACTTATCTATTCTGAATGGTAGCAAGGAAATGGCAAACAACAACAAAAAAAACTTTATAAAACAAAGGTTAATCAGAAAAATTCTCTGTTTTAGTGCAATTTTATCCATAATTTTTTATGGGTTTGAACCTTGTTCAAACAGAACAGTGAATAAAATATGCTATTGACATATTTTTCATATGCTCAACACACACTTAATAAACAAATTGATTCTGAGCCATTCTGATTAGTAAAATGAGATCCCTTAATCATTTAAGATCAAGAAACGTCTATTGGAAGGTCAGTCTTTTGTTTCTGAAGTAAATAAATAAAATAATTGCTAGGCAATGCTACCCTCTATCAAGCTGATCAGTAGAAGGTTTATTGGTAGACTATTAATCATCGGAGGAAATGATTTTAGTGAATGGATATTTAAAACAAATTTTATCTACTAATCTTAGATATCTAATCTTATAAACTGATCAAGAACATGTCTTTCCAGGAATAATGAATTCAAACTGATGTTGGTTCATAAAATGAGGTTACCAGATTGTAATAAGGAAATAAACCCAGACAGAATTCTATTCTTCCATGTTGGGGAGGTTAACTACTTGACTGACAACGCTTTTAGAAAAACATGTTTGTTATAGAATGACAATGAATGAGAGAAACAATTGGTAAAAAACAAAGTGAACATTCACAATAATATTTGGATTTTGAAATGTAAGAAAATAACGTTCTCATTAGGATTAGAACATAAAAGAAACAAAAGAAACTGAAATCGAAGCAGTATCAATATTTGAAACTACAATAAAATAGTTGTATGTATCATTATTGAATACCAGAATATTATAATGCATATAACATCTCTTTTGTGGGAAAATTTGATACTGTTTTCTAGTATAGAACTATCAGTGGAAGTAAGCAGTGTATGGAATGGTGTCACATTACAATGAAAAAATGTTCTGTTAATGAAGAATATCTTGTTAACTTGTGAATTTTAAATCATATTTTTCCATTATTATTATTAGTTTTAGCATTTTGAAAGTTATTCAATGTACTCAGCGTTAAAGCCATCATTAGTTTTAAAGCTATCCACTAGTTTCTGAGATGAACTTCTTTTCATGAATTAGGTTTTTAGCAACGTATATTGTCCCTGTTTGTCCTTTTTTTCTGTTTAGCTTCTAGAACCACCAAAAGGTATTAACTTCAGAGGATGAATGAGAACGATATGCATGAATGTAAATAAAGTGCAGTCTTGTATGGTCTCAGTTAAACATCCCTTAGATGTGTGGTTAATTGAAATCCAACCTACAAAGAACACCAATATCCATGGTCTAGAATTCAAATCTGTATAAAAGTAATTGCCTTTACTAGGATTTGAACCTTAGACCTTGACTTTGAAATCAGCTAATTTGTGATGAGTTCCATTACTAGGCCAACCCAGGGTGGGTCTCACTGTTTGCCTACAAATATATAATATTAAGGACCATTTTTGTTTTGTATGATTTTTATAGTTTAAGTTTTACTTTTTATGTTTAAAATAAAATGTTGGCCAAATTTAAGTTAAATAAATTTTTTTTGAAAGGATATTTTTTTATTGCTCCATAAAAGCAGTCAAAACAGCACTCCGATATAACAGTACCAAAACAGCACTCTGATACCAGTTCATCCCTGTTTATTATACACATTATCATTTGTCATGAAGCAGTTAATGTATGAAACAAAATATAAATGAAATCTAAAAAATTCAATAATTATTAATTCTTAGCATGAAAAGTACATATAGCTTACCTTGAGCCCATTGTTTCCATTAGACCAATAGCATGCTGAAACGAGTAACGATTAATCGTTACACCAAAGATAGTTATTTCTCTCAAGAATATATCAAATGGAGACATGCTGTAAAATCAAAATAATACATTTATTTGTAAATAATGAAAAATCTTGGTTCACATTATTACCAATAAGATACGAAAATTTCTGTTCCAAATTGTAAATTTATATAGGATATTGTAATTTATATACGAGTATATGTTTGAATGTCTTGTATTATTGCAGCCTTAGCAATCTTTTAAGTCATGTCAACATATTTAACACTTATGTTCATCATTTTATTCATTTTATTTTATTATTCATTGATGTTGTAGAAAGGAAAGACTAGCAGGAGAAATTTGGTAGGATCTATTATGCTCAGCACTTGCCTTCCATCTAGTGGAGTTTCATTCAATATTTTTTGGTACTTCTTTTATGTATTGTCATCTACCTAAGATTGATAATATATATGTGGTATTCTGAAAATGTTGATTCACAATATTTCCATGTGGTAAATTTTATTTCATGACCTCATACAATGCAAAAAATTTTGGTTTTGAAGCAAACAAACAGTAATTCAGCAAGAAAAGAAAACTTTACATTCTTTTGAAGTTTAAGGAGAATAAATTAATCAGTAGATAAATTTCTTAATGTGCTGTTAGTTGTGCACAACTAACAGATTGAAAAGAAAATACTGTAGAAATTCAGTCATCTAAATGTAATGAATGTGTGAAGGAAACAGTTCAAAAATAAATTAAGTTATTCAGTAGATGTACAGATTAATGGTATGGTGAATTTTTCAGTAAATTATATTAAATAAAGTAGATGTGAATCAATACATGAAACTACAGAACTAATGACTGAATATGTTTTCATTGTCAAATGAAAACTGCTGCTATCTGATTAGCAGCAGTCAGAGGAAAATTTCTAATTTAAAAAATTTGAGACATGAAAAAATATGGAATCTATGGAGAAACATATCAGCTAAAACAGAATAACTATACCTGAACATATGAATTAAGAAATATTGTGAAACAGATCATTTAGTTTTATCCCTATTTAATTTTTAAACTCTCAACATGAATTAAAAAATTAGTAGATAACTGGGCTCATTTGATTTGAAAAGGAATTTTAAAGGATGTTGAATACCAGTTTTTGGTGTTTGTATTTTGAGTTAAATCATGACTTGTTTGTTTGCTGTTCATACATGACCATCATAGATGCCAAAGAAATGAGAATTACAATACCAAGAACATCTCAGGTAATTCAGTATTAAAAAGTAAATTAGGAATTAGTTTGGTTTATACTGTTGGAAGGAACAAATGGAAAAAGTATTGAAACAGTATAAGGAACAAATGGAATAAGTACTGGGAAAGAAATAAATTACATCAAGAAACTAGAAAAATAAAAACAAATGTCTTACTAGTTCTAATAAATAAATGTAGTTTAATTATTAGTAAATCATTTTATTAATAAATTTGAAAATTTATAATTCAGTTGTCATTGAAATTGTTAAAAACTATATGATATGATTTACTTTGAAAGTAATAATTTTTTTTTTCAAATTGACCATGCTAAGTTTGTAAGCAGCATTCTTTAGTAGAATTATTGGTACCACTGTTGCTAATGGTATCCTACCTTAAAAGATTAGGAAATATCTTAAGAACGTAATCAAGTAATATTCAATCCACAGTATTTTTGTTTATTAAAATGTTTTCAAGTGTTTTATGTTTATAAATTTCATAGTTATTCTTTGAGTGTTGGCAAGATCTTAATTTTTGTATGCAATATATAAAATCTACATGATATAATTAAAGTTTATTTAACAAACAAATTATGTTTGCATTCTGCAGCTCAGTTTTGTTGAATTTAATTCAGGTTCATGTAAAACCTTCAGGGATAAATTACTTATATTTTTGAATAAATTTACTTAAAAGGTTTAAATTTTTATAAGTTAGTTATTTTATTGTACAGGTAAATAGTATTATTTAAATAAAATTACATTTATTTTTTTACTTGGTTGAAAACTAATTTGCTTTAATTATTTGATTTTTAATGAACTTACCTTACTCTAGTCCCTGGTGAAGCTACTCCAAAAATACACAGTTTGCCTCCACGATTAAGAAGATTTAGACTTTGTTCTACTGCTGCACCAACTCCACTATTCTCAATAACAATATCAACACCATTTAAACTGTCATTACAAAATATTTTGTTTAATTCTTTAGGAGTGGTTATGGCATAACCAGAATCTGGAAGAAAATTAAGTGTTTTATTCTGTTTATGTAAACGTAATTGTAGATTAAATAGCAAAGAGTAATTAAAGAGTACTGTACAGAATTTTTTGGATTAATATTACCATAATTGTTGATATGTGTCTGTAGAGAGCACATAATTTTTACTCCATTTTATTATTTCATGTTGAATAAGTAATCTAAACATAAGACATTTAATGAGAACTAGACACAGATTACAAGCTACATCTCCTAATTCTTTGAACATTAACTAACAGTTAACGCCTAAGCATAAATCATTAACTGTTATCTATGATAATTATTTGTGGTTCATGTTGGGATAATTTATCCCAATCAAGGAGATTCCTGCTGTAGATTGATCACCCCTTTCTCTACTCTCTCTTTTCATTATCTTTCATTCCTTCTTCCTTAAGGGTTCTTGTCTCAAGCAGGATTATATTTGTGATACCATGCATTTTCTAATTGCTAGTGAGGTAAATTCTTTTTATGAGTTTTTGTGGTTGGCAAGTTTACCTGTTGGAATGCCCATAGGTACTTTTACTATTCAGGGGTTGTATAAAAAACCAAGTTAGTGGTTGTGTATTTTCTGGTTAATGAAGTATAAGTTTCTTACTTCAACTAAAATTTGAGATCTTAAAACTTGGAGGAGGTTGTCTAATACTAATCTTCATGATATTATTTTTCAAATACTGTTTGTATTCCAGTCATAAAAAGCTTTTTTGTGTTTGGAATTTTTTCTAACTTTCCAGGTTATCTTTTGTTGTGGACTGTTTTAAAGTGAAATATTATTAGTAGATGTCTATTATATTACTGCATTTACAAGTAAATGTTATAAATAAAATAAATGGAAGGTATAAATTCTGTTGTGAGATCTTACTTTTCTGAAAGAGGTGTAATCTCTAAAAATGATTTTACTTCAGAATCACATATCAGAGTATTGAGGGTGGAATAAACATTTCTAACAAAACAAAATTGTCATCATTTCAGTGACAGTTACAGCTGGAAAGAAATTTCTTCATGTCTTTTCTTGATTCATCCTTCCTCCTGTACCAGTTAACGTCAACACAGAAGTTTTTATGTTTTTCTTTTCTTTCCCTCTCCCTTGGGCCAGACCCAAGTATTACGCAGCCTGGGCTGTGTCCAATTACTTTAACAGGCCTTCCCGCCTGCTGGCAGTATGTCCGGCATGACAGGTCAGCCCGCCAGTTGGATCTTTACTATATGCATTCCTCTAGGTCGAGGTGAACCAGGTCTGACTATGTTATTACTGGGAGAACTTTTTATTGATTTAAAGCCATCTTATACTATATTAAATAACTTACTGCTGTTCATAATAAAGTTACTTTAGCTGGATTCTTGTGGGCATCTTTTAATACATATATTTTAACAAAAATGTAATGTGATAATTTGAACTACATTCTAACCTCCATAGGGGGAGACACTCTCCAAGTGACGATTTTGGTCGCCACACAACCCCTCCTGTTCCTAGCTCTGAAGGGCTTTACCAGGAGTCGTTTTATTGACCTTTATACTGATTACATATCTCAGTCATCAGTTAGGCCTTGGTTGGGATGCCTCTGATGCAAATGCCGCGGTCGACATTTAACATCAGAGTAATATACCTCAGCAGAGAACATCCTTGCCGTAGGCTTAGGTCGACCTTCACATAGCCCTAAAACTATATAACCGCAGCGCGGAAGCACGAAACCTTGTACCTACTCTAAATCAATCTAACTACCCATGTGGCTTTGAATGCCATATATGCAATGATCGAATTCCCACTAAAAACGCTGATCGCAGCATCAAAATCTTGACCTATAACAACATTACATATGCAAAATGCATTCACAAAGGGTCAGAACAGAGGCTAATACCTCCCAAAGAAGCACATTCACGTGACATTCTCTTCTTGCC
>JAAAKQ030413774.1:3672-19165 GCA_010016005.3 Zanna intricata
TTTGTATTTAAAGTTTAAAAGAAGATATGTAATTACACAATTCCTGTACATGTATTTTTTTCTGTATTTGCTTAAATGATAACGTAATTTCTTTTGTTATTGAGCATTTTGTTTAATATCAGCGATAAAACAATTGATTATTTGATTTTTGCCGTATTTTTAAATATTATAAGAATTGAAATTCATATACAATAATAAAAATGTAAATGTAAAAATATGTTCTTACAGAATAAATTTACATTTATGATGATATGGATTTACATTTAATATTAAATATATATATATTGTCTTTAAGGTGCGCTTCAATAAATCTCTTTTATATGCAACGTTTATGTTGAAATTTTATTTGCATTTAATGTTCTATTACGATTGATATATGTATACATATATCGAATAAGAGAAGCGAATGGAATGTTTAAAAGATATAAAGCGAAGTAGATATGTAATAAGTTGACAGAGAAAACAGGGTGTGTGACATACGAGAAAATAAATGGTTTCGAGGACGTGTCTGTGTTTATTGGTATAAATGCAATCGTATACTTGTGCATTAGTGTAATGTGGAAGCTTGTTTAGTAATATTCCTTCAGTTTCCTTTTTCTCTTAGATTTATTATAGATTAGATTGTAGATTGTAGATTTATTATCATAGTAGATTTTAGTAATTTAAAAGATTATAAATTATAGTCATACATATTAAGATATTATTTTTAATTTTTTAAACTGTTTTTGGTGTTATATAATAAATCTAAATCTAACTTGTTTTTACTTTGTTGAATATTCTGATTTATTATATATTATATAGTATTTTTTAATGATGTATCCGTCAATAAAACAATTGACGCATGTAATTATTTTCATTTATAACATTGTTAAATTTACTAAACAACTTTTCTTAAAAAAAATTCATATAAATTTTTAATAATAAATTATTTTATTGTGAAATATTTAATCTGTGAATATTATAAATATTTAATCAAGAAGCAATTCTTTATTTCAGAACACAAAGAAAAGTAATTCATAAGTTTAAGTAAATAAATTCTTCTGTAATCCAAATTGCGTATTATCTTTCATTTGATTTATTCTTATGGATGTAATTATACTTTTAATACAAATTTTAAGTTTTGCTGGCCCGGTTAATTGTTTCCAAGATAATTGAGACAAATCAGATTCGATATTAAGACTGCTGACAGTGATTTTTACTTTCCTGTCATCATAGCTCTAGAGCAGCGATCCCCGAACATTTTTGATCGCGTAACCCTAAGACGAAAATAATTAAAAATTGTACACCATTTAATATAAAATATATTTGTGTATGTGTGTGTATGTAATAAAAAATAAAATTATTTGTTGTACTACTTCTTTGGCGTATCCCACAAAAGGGGTACACAAAAGTATCCCTTTGTGTATCCCAGGGGTACGCGTACCCCACTTCGGAGACTATTGCTCTAAAGCTATGCTGCAAGAAGAAAAGTATTTTAGCATTTCCTAACGTTTCTTATCTCAGAGATTTCAAAAAACAAAAAAAGTGAGGGGTAATTTTCGTACGTACCTGTGTTGACATATTTGACTGGGTAAACCGATTTTTATAACCGAAATTTGGCACAGAGACACATGTACATGGAGCAATTTGTTGGTAAAATATTTGTTGTTTTTTCAAAATTTTGCAAACAAACCCTACTTTATATGAAGCTCTTTACATAGGTGCATGCTTATCTTATCATTTAAAAATAAAGATTTGCCCCCAAACACATTATCTTTCCCAAAAATCGAAAAGCTATATTTATTTGTTGCATATTTTTTAACCGAAATTTTTATGTTTTATTAAGCGTAGTAATGCAATTGGCCAAATGAAAATACTATGGGAGCAGTATCGGGGATAGGAGAGCCGATCGAAGTATAAAAGTACAGATTTTTCTAAATATTTTTCTCCTGTCAATATTTTCTATAAGAATAAGAATCGGTAACCAATCCCAGGAAAGCGTAACAATTTTTTTGTCGGTTTTTTGCTCGAAGATGTTAATTGTGACCAACTCTTTATTCTTAATTAAGTAAGATTACTAAAATTAATTTCTATAAAAATTAAAGCTCTCTTTTAGAAAATAAAAAATACAGAGAAAATGATGATAAAGAATTTTTTTTTTAAAGTCAACTGAAATATGGATGCTGCATAAAATTCACCGTCTATAGTTACAGTTTTTGTACCCAAAACCCCCTTCCCTTCATTATCTTCCGACTTTTCGTTCTGCAGTATAACTTATATAGCAAATTAATAATGGTGATTTTGATTAATGGCCGACCAGGGAACAGAGCTCCCTCGACTACCTCCTCCACGCCTTTATCCTCTTTTCATATCCCATCCTTTCATTCTCTTTAGCTCTATAAAGGTCCGTATTTTAATGCTACATTTTTTCGCGTTTGGATATACGTTACACCGCTCTCGAGTATATCAAATCACAGCAACATTATTTCATTATTTCTAATTACAGCAATAGTATTTCACTGTTCCCATTAAAAAAAAACAAAACAATTCGATTCATCGACTCACCCTACAAACCCCCCCCCCCCTGTTTTGTCGGATTTGTACATCCGACAAAAGATGTGATACAGAAATAATAACTGTAATGTAAATTTACAAAGAAAATAAATCTTTTAATACGTACCTTTAACCCTTTTCGCACCCCATATGAAAAAAGCAAACTATAAAAACACAAAAATGTTGAATTTATATATCTTTTTGATAACAATGAAAAACCCACGAAAAATGCAAACTAATTTACACTATGGTCTTATTTTGAATAACTACATCATCACAACTTACTGATTGATATAAATATTTGAGGGATATACAAGCAGGCGGGGGATGTTAGTTTCAATTAAAATATGAAAAGTCTTTTACTATATTACGAAAGCTTTGTAAATTATAAAATGATTTCGTGCTGTCACGTATGATGTTTTTTTTTTTGTTTAACCTCCGGAACTACAGTTAAGTATTACATCAGAGGATGAAGATGAATGATGTAGCGTGTGTGAAAATGCCATGCCTGACCGGGATTCGAACCCGTGACCTCCGGATGAAAGGCCGAGACGCTACCATTCGCTTCACGTAGTATGGTGTACGCCACGTATGATGTTTATTTGATTTTAATAAAACGTATGAAAAGTACGTTTTATTTTGTTTAAATTAAAATTGCGATCTTAATTTTTGATTACTTTGCAAGGTGTGTTATTGACAACATTTATTCCGTAAACAACTTTTTTCTTAAAATTTTTTTTTTAAATTCTTTACTTTTTTTTTAGAGAACATTTTTGGCCGTACCAACTTGAAGTTAATAAATAATAAAATTACGTCTTTTCCAGAAATCAAATAAACGAAATTTTGATTTTTGGAAAAAGTTTGCTTGAATTTCCTGGTTGAAATTTCTCTTGGTGTTATAAGACGACACAGTATTTGATTCAGACCGGTCAGAAATTTAACCGAGTTAATAGCGATTACATAAACTGTGATTATTTACGTTAATAGAATTTGTTTGTTTTCTCATTTTATGATATAACAAATTATTTTGTAAAACTTTATTAAATCTATCTTGGAACGTGCATGAAAAATTTGAGAGTTTTAATGGAATTTGACGAAATGAAAACAGTTATCTTTAGGTAAACGTAAATTGAATAATTTAACGGAATCATTTCCTTTATCCTGTTAAATAAGCGATTCCACACGTAGATTGTAATATATATTTAGAGATTGGAGAATTTCTCTCCATATACTAGGTGTGATCAAAAAATACGGTGAATAAATTTTTATAGCAGCAATTACTTACGCTGCATCTTTTTCAATTAGTATGTCTCATACACTCAAGTGTTGAAACAGACAATGACAAGTTTGAACACGTTCCGGCTTATCAGTCTGCTTCTATAGCCGCTACAGCGAGGTCGTGTTTGCAGTAGCTGTCGTAAAACATGGATCTTGAACAACGCATTAGCATTAAGTTTTGTTTCAAAAAGTGCCAAAGAAGCTTACGAAATATTAAAATCAATGTACGGTGATAATGTGGTAACTTTAAAGATTGTTTACAATTGGTATGAGCGATTTAAAAGTGGAAATGAGTCGGTTAAGGACGAGGAACGGTCGGGACGTCCTTTGAGCTCAAAAACATTGTTTTTTTCGATTGTGAGGGCGTAGTGCGTGAGAGTTCGTTCCAAGGGGAACAACTGTAAACTCCGAATTTTACAAGGGGGTACTGGAACGTCTGCGAAACAATGTGCGAAGAAAGATACCTAAAAAATGAACCAACAGATTTTTTCTTCATCATGACAACGCGCCGTGCCACAAGTCGCTTTTGATTTGCGAGTTTTTGACCGCTAAAAGTTTTCCTGTCTGTCCGCCTTACTCACCAGATTTAGCGCCATGCGATTTCTGGCTCTTCCCGAAAATAAAAAATGGGCTAAAAGGGAAATGTTTTGACACCATTCCTGACATTAAGAAGGCCGCGACAGAGCAGCTAAAAGCCATTCCAAAAGAAGCCTTCCAGAAATGCTTCCAGTCGTGGATTTAACGTTGGGATAAATGTATTGCTAGCCAAGGACAGTACTTTGAAGGAGATTAATTCATATTTAAGGTAACGTTTTTACTTTGTTTTTTATAACATATTCACCGTATTTTTTTATCACACCTCGTATGAATGTATGTAATTAAAAAATTATTTAAGCCACGTGGGCGATTAGTAAAGGTATTTACTTATTATTTGTAAAATTTTGATTCGGCGTATAATATTGATCGAAAACTGGTCAGTTGGTTATGAATATTTCTAAGAAGGAAAGAAACTAATGTATAATTTTAGGCAGATGTTACAAATAGTTCTTTGTAAGTTCTGTTTAGCAGCTGATGGTCGCCTGGAAAAGTCAGCTGTCGAGTTAATGATCGAACTTGCATGCGCTTGCACGTGAGAGGGAGAGAGTATGAAACAAGTAATTGAAGAATCGGTTTTTTAAAAAGTTGAAATATAAAGTCAAAATTATTGATAAAACTGTTTTACTAACTTATAATGTATTTTTATAATTACTTTTTTTTAATTTACAGATGATACTCCGTGGCTGACGTTATTCACTAATAAATATCGGGTTTTGTTCGTACATTTCACATCGTATAATCTCTTTTTGATTAATCGATTTCATTGTATTATTTTATGAAATCTAATTGAAAATAATGATATGCGCTATCATCTTACATCTCTACTGCTGTGGCAGCAGAATAAAGAGAAATAAATAAAGGGAAAGTATAACGATCGATCAAAATTATTGGGAGGGTTGGGATTTTTGTGAATGTCGATGTTTCAAGACCTCTTTCCTTTAAAAGAAAAAACACAAAAATTTATACAAATTACCGGAAAATTAACAGTTTCATAATAAGTGTTCCAGTCTACATTTGAATTAATATTTCTCAGTTGGTTCAATTGATAGGCTGTTAATTAATTCGAAAATAGGTAAAAAAAAAATCCGTATATGGATCATTGATTGCATTAAATTTTGGATCAAATTTAAAAAAGGGAGAGGGATAATTTTCGCCATTTTGAGTTTCTATATAATGATCGTAAAAAAATCGATCTTTAGTACTATGAAAATATTTCCAGAGTTTTAAGGGGATCGGATTTAGGGATGGTAGGATATTCAACAGTATGTTATAATAATAATTTTTCCTTCATATCACTTCACAACTTCGGCTTGTTTTTCGTGTGGCTTCAAGGTATCCATGTTTCATTTTTATTTTTGTTTCGACCTGTAACTTTTTTTAGAGTTACTGAAAAGTATTGCAATAAAGTCGGGCAAACTTATTCAGATAAATAATTACTCCAATAAATAAATTTTTGAGTCCCAAAAAAATAAGAGGGCTAAATGGGACTTGCTAAAAAAAAATCAATATTTTTTAAAACTTTCATTTTTAAGATTGAAAATCCAACCTGCATGTTGTATTAATGTAGTTAAATGAGGTAATTTTTTTTTTTTTTTAAGAGAATCGAAAGGAACCTGATTTTTTTTTTTAATTTCTATACTTAATTGTTTTTTATTTTTTCTTAAAAAATTAGCGTTGTTGGCTAAATGTTATCGAGGTAGCTGATGAACAAAGTAAACCCAACCTCTTACTAAAATTTTTTTTTTGTTGAAGTAATTGTCTAAATACAGTATAACTTTAATGATAAAAACTGTCATTCTAGGGGGTCAAGTAGGATACAAGTTTGATATTAAAACGGACTTCTAAAAAGGAGGTTGTATTCGATCCGTTTATGTTTTTATGTTTGTTCGCGCATAACGTTTTTCCTATTAATCCGATTGAAATAAATCTTGGTGCAACCGACGCAGCTGCTTTTCGTGCTGGTTCTAAGTTGTTGAAAACATTTTTTGGACACAAAAAATTGGTCTGAAAATTGAAAAAAAAAAAAAAAAAAATTTCGTCGCCCGCGAGTAGATAGGAACAGTAGGATTCTGTATGTGAACCTCACGTTAGATGATGTAATATGGTCTTCTGTACGACACCGTTAATAAGATCATAAAAAATCGAGATATCTCGTCTTAAACCTTTCAGACCCGATATACATTATATATAATATTCAGTTTTGGTAGGACAGTGGAAATTATATAATCTATGTACGTATGTCATTACATGATTTTTTTATGTCTCTTTCAAGGTCAGACAACTAAATTTCTTCAAAATTTTTTTAACACTGTTGATATGTCATAAGTAATCAACGTATCAGTGGACGCCTTGAGCGAAGTGTAGGATACTATTGAATCCTGTGCAAGGCTCTCAATCTTTCCGTCTCGGCAAGTCCTTTTTAATCTTATGGGCTATTCAGTACTTTACGTGGATCTACGTCGCTCAAAGCTAAATCATCGAAGCTGAAAATCGATGCCACAAATTTATTTCTGCTTCAAATGAAGGAGGTTGAACGAATCACCAACAGATTTTGATTAGAGGCAGCTGTCTCCAGTCAAAGGAGTTAATGTGCTCCTTTTTGGCTTTCTCCAAAAAGGAGCAAACCAACTCCGCCCGGATAACTTATCGATATTAATCAGACACTAAAAATTATGAAATAATTACTTAAAAAAAAAATAAATGAAACCCACATCAAAATGAGCTGAAAAGTAAAACACAGTTTCATCCAAATACAATAAATATTGTTTATAGTGACTTCCAAGGAACTAAGATTTCATAGAATTTGTTTCAAACTTTTTCTTTATTTTTTCATGGGTTTTCCATATCACCCATATCGTCGAATGACCAACACCTAATTCTGGGGCAGTGTCCTGATTAGTTCACCATTCTCTAACCGTCAGATATATGCGACTTTACCTCTTCGTGAATGTTTTTCGCGAAGTCATAATTAAATTACTATGAAATAAATTAGACTGGATACTTAAAATGAAATACTGTACCCGCGTGATATGTTATGCTCACAGCAAAATATTAATATAGATTCAATGTGGCTGTTTGAGTTTACAATATTCTAATTCAGAGAGAAGTTAAAAAAAGCATGAACTGTGTTTCATATGCAGGTAAAAAGGAAAAGGTGACTCATTTTAACCGACAAAATATTTCTGTACCTGCAATGTTGATAATTACGAGTCACTTCCTTCCGTCATTATAAATGATGGAATCTTTCATTGCAGTAGAAAAAAAAGTCATAATTGATATGTCACTACAACTGATGTAGTTATAAACGATATATACTCGTATATATGTATGCTATATTTGCTATATTATTAGTTTGGTATGACAAACCATCGAAGATGGTTTGGTCATACCAAACCATCGAAGAAACAAGTTTTTGATCACTATAAACTATACTCTTACTGTATTTACAGTGTATACCAAACCAACTAAGAGACAAGTTTTTGGTCACTATATCTTATGACATTTTATCCGATGTCACTATAAACAATACTTACTGTACTTAATCAATTACTTGGAACTTTTTTTGAATCTGCGTCAAAATTCCCGATCAACTTCGTGGTGCTTGAATGGACCTATAAATGGCGTATATAGAAAGACGTAATGATCGCAAGCAGAAAAGCAATCAAAGGACATAAATATAAATTCTACTGAAGTAATATCAGTATTGGTTTTTATGAAGTATACGTAATAAATATTATTATAGAACAAATTTATATTATATCTAGAAATTATTTTTATAGAAGCAGGCGCCGATAATTTCGTATTTGGAGAAAATTATATTTTACTTTATAGCTGATTTTGATGTCGGTTCTTATTTTTTAAATAATTATTTTCAATTAAACTTTTAATACTACATAATATTTAAGGAAAAAACTTCATTTGATTAAGGAGATGAAACTGTAACCAGACTTTTTTAAGTTGAACTCTAAATATTGCATAATAAAATCTTATTTAAAAAAGACCCATTGGCGTATTTAAAATAAGTTTTGTTTAGGGCAAAACCGAGAAGATTATGCAAACTTTTTTTTTACCAATGACCGTATTCAGTGTAATGTTTTATCACATTAACCTCAGTGGTGTTGCCGGCCTCCGTGGCGGAGTGGTAGCGTCTCGGCCTTCCATCCAAAGGGCCCGGGTTCGAATCCCGGTCAGGCATGGCATTTTTCACACACGGTACAATTCATTCATCTCATCCTCTGAAGATATACTTAACTGTGGTTCCGGAGGTTAAACAAAAAAAAAACCTCATTGGTGTTTGTTATGAAAGTCTTTTTGTTGATTTTATTTTATATATATTATAAAATTATTCAAGTTTTTACTCTATTACAATTATATATATATATATATATGTTTTTTTTTGGACTGGAACGTGCCTCTTTCAATTTGTTTCATCATAAACAACCATCTCTTTATTCTTCTTTTAATTGTGTTGGTAGCTTTAAAGTTTAATTGTGTAGGTTAAAAAATAATAAAAGTGTAATATTTATATTATATTCAGTCAATTGGTGTTCTTAGTCATGTTTATGTAGTTCTTGTATGAATGTATAATTTAAATAACATCATGCGTAACAAGTAAATGGATATGACAGTTCGTTTAGATTATGTACTGTTGGAATCCTTTTGTATGTCAGTAGCAGAGGAAGAGCATCCGGCCGTAAAATATCCTACCAAATCCTTTCCGCCTACGCATAAAAAATACTAAGAAAAATGCGAGGTAAGACCCACAAAATAAATCCGATAAATCTGTGTACAGTTTATTTTTAAGCTAAAATTAGTATTAAATTTTAAAGGGAATTAGAATATTTTCCTCAAAATAAACTTAAGAATAATATATTAATTAGATTAGATTTACTCTATTGCAATTAAGAGTGCATGTAGAAATCTTATACTTTTTTTTAATGATCGGCTTGAAATAAAACTGGATCTTGTTTTATATACTGAAGAACCGGTTTGTATTTTTAAACTTGACATGGTGATCACTTTCCCATTAAAAACAGTTACTGGAAATCGAAAGTTGTCGGATAGAAATGTTATAGAAAACTTGTCTACCATATAATTAAGTTTTAGCTTTGCCGATTATAAATTTGTTATTAAAACTTTCTGTAAATAGTCTTTTACAAGCACAGTTTTTATTATTTACTTCATCTTTTGTTAAAAATTAAAATGCAAATAATTATGTTAACAACCTGTTATTCAGTTTATAAAAAGCATCTAAAATAAAAGTTGATTCGATCGGCTCTGGAATCCATGTATTTAGTATATGTTGTCGATTATCTACAAATATTATAATTACATAATTGATCACAGTTACATTGAAATCTATACGTGTTTAATATGTCGTAGAAGATTTGGTACGAGTGATAGGATGTTCAAGTCAGGCGGCTTACTAGGAAATGTGAAGTTTCACTTTCCTTTCTACACCAACTGCCGATTATATTATATCAATAAGCGAAGCCTATTTAAGGGCAAACCCGCACTTACGCGACTGCGGCCACGGCCGAGAAAGCAGCTGGCTGCAAGCGGCCAATTTGAATGGAACTCGTATCAATGAACGCCATACCAGCGCGGTGTGACCAACTGGCCGCTGCCGCCAGAGGTTATCCGTTCCGGCCGCCACGACTATCCGAAATTTTGCAGCCAAAATTTTTATTGTAATGGAACAACGCGCGCGCCAGATGGCCAGTGTGCGATCAGACAGCTAACTCTTCAGTTTAGTGCAAACGTATGCAAAGTTGTATTAAATTGTAATTTTAGTGCATAATTTAGCAAAGAAGTGTAAACATATATTTTTCAAATTCGTTTTTTTGTTTTGACTGTTTTAAAAATATTGATGTCATGTCGGAAATTTATTTAACAGAAAAATTCATTTCTAAAGTTAAAGAAAGAGCCAAGTTTACAGGATCTGTTTTCCGATGAATGTTCCAACAAAGCTTTGTTATGCACAGACGCATTGATATGTCTATACCTGTTATGTTGTCTGCTATTTTATTTAATAAATCATCAAAACTCTTGTCTGACATTCTTGTGAAACTGAATTTTTTTTTTCATGTTGACGCATATCACAAAAAAAATTATAAAATCGACTTCGTAAAGCGGGATGTACCCAATACTTTTTTTTTGTCGTATCAAGCGCTTGTATAAATACATAACTGCAGCTGTCTTGATACATCCATCTTGTGACTGGATGGTCGAGGCGCGGCCACCATTTTGATGGCCGCGCCTAATATACTAACGTGTATTGGACACCGCATATGCTTCTATTTATTCTAAGAAAACGAATGAGAGTGATATAAAAATTGATAAATAAATAACCATAAGCAATTGATAAATGATTAACCATACTGCCGCGATACTAACCATTTTATGCAGTGCATCAAATGCATTGTTTAAATCGTCTTTTATAGAGGAATTCCTTCCACCGAGTCCTTACAATTATACCTTTAGCAGCTCTATGTTGTTATTTCATCAAGACCGTTTTGGGTTATTGCATTATTTAGATAGGTCGCACTGATAAGATTGACAAAAAAATAAAAATGTTATGATTATTACAAAGAATTGTGCTATTGCATACCTAATAGTGATCTTATATTGTGCATAGATTTTTTATGCTCTTAATTAGAGTATTTTGTTGCCCCCATACGGATCATTTTGTTTGTTCATACTTCCATAAATTTAAATAGTTCGATCACTCATACACATTATCTAAATAATGTCTTCGTTATCGTTCATAAGACTAAAACTTGGTGGCAAAAAATCGTCCTGTTAACTTGAACAGCATCATTTAATTCCTGTACTTTCTACTTGAATTTTATATGGATGCGTTAATAAATTGTTACGAAGAATCCAACCTTAGTACTTGACAACATGAATGAAATTTAATGAGAACTGGTAAACGAGTAAAGACTTGTTAACGCTGAACAGTTTCTTAAACATTCTGTATCCATACTAAGGGGCTTGACAGCACCGTATTATTACGTCATACCGTAAAAGCCGTTGTGCAGGATCCAGGATATAACTGTCTCTATTTACCCGTCTATTATTTATTTACTTCTTCTTTTGTTAATTTATTTGGAGTTAATATTATTTCATTTTTACGTTCTGACTAACATTTAATTATTAAATATATGATGATTGTTAAAATTAATAATGAACATATAACTTATTAGACACTACAGTATTTGGTTTGTTCAACTCTACGAGTATAAACTAATAATGATATTAAATATTGCTTACCGCATATTAAATAGAGAATTATAATACAATAGTGACCGCAGAATTTTTTTCGTGATGTTGCAATGTATATAATATAGAATAAATAATAAAAAAAACATGCAGGTACACAGTATTGTTGCACATGTGGCAGATTTATTGTCCTAAATTCATTCTAGTTATTTCCGGTAGCAGTGTTATTAGGAGCACGATTTATTTTTGGAAAAAAAATATTTCATTTTTATCAATACCTCTGTTATCCTAATTGGGACCTACGGTAATTCATTCGGAAAACGGGAATTGACGTTATCGTTGTTTTTGTTGTATATTTATATACCAAATACGGATTATGATGTATTGTTTTACACTATAATACAAATCTAAATACAGAAAAAAAATCCTTAAAATTTTATTTGTCCTATTACTTCCTCAGCGGGTTTATTTTTTTTTATATAAAAAAATTACGCACCTTGATGAATTGCAGAAAAAAACTAGATGGACAAACTGGGAAATTATCTGGTTAATATCTATTACCAAAAGATTCGACATTTTATTTTATTACATAAATTATGTTATCTATTAAAAATTAAATGTTTTATTTGATTTATTTTGTTTTATATTCGAACTTGTGTATACGTATGAGTTTCACTTGACTACAAAAATTTATCACTTTGTTATTTATATAGAACGTGTATATCTAAATTCTTCCGGAACTTTCATACCTATTCTACTCGTGAAAACTCATAGAAACATATGTCCTAAAATGCTTCGTTTGTGAGTTACTACTAGGGAAAGATTTTGCTCGGATTTCAGCAACCGTCTGTAAAAAGAGATCGTACTGAAATTTTTAGGATTTTAATTAAGGGGCAGAATTAGTAATTTATTATGGTTTTCTTATTATGGGTAGCTAAAATTCTAGCAAAATCTTTCACTAGCCGTAACTCTCAAATGAGTATTATGCAATAAATTAATCTACCGATAACTTTCTGAAACTGAGTTGTATATAAGCCACATAAATTCAGCAGGGAATCGATTTACTGTAACTAATAAGAGACCGATGAGCCCCGGTCCCTTGTGTTATGAACAGCGGCAGCTCAATATTGGTTTCAAAACATTGTGTGAAATAAATGGGTTTTTCTGTACATTTCTTTTTCCATTGGGTGTTGTAGCAGTTATTATTTATATCTTTTTATATATATATATATAATATATAATATCTAATAATAATATATATATAATATCATTCTAACTCATCTTAATAATAGTAATAATTTGTAATTAATTTATAAATTTTATCGGTCAGTTTATAAGAATGTAATACTATTTTAATTTTTTTAAATTGCCATTCTTAACAAATAAATATTACGTGAAGAACTCATAAATAACTGGAAAACCATTTGTTCAAGAACATCCAATTCGGGGTTAGAGAATGAGAAACTAATTTATAAATATATACACTGAGTTTTGTTTTAAAACGCAACCCAAGCAAAATACTTTAAAAAAAAGGAGGTTGGCAGCATTTCAGTTGTAACGATAGTCGGTGATCGCTACTTGAGCTCCAACAGTCCTCTACCGAGTATTGGTGTGTGGTGTGCAATTTTCAGGCGAAGAATAATTGGCCCTATATTTTTTGAAAACCCTCTTAATGCAGATCTCTACCAAGAAATTGTAATCCAATTTATTGCAAATTTTCTGCGCACGAGAAGAACCAACGTGGACCTTTTGAGAAATTTGTTTGGAGAAAGATTGATTAATCGCCTTCATTATGGCCAGCTGGGTCATAATCCAGTGGCACCTGTGTAATGCATCTCGCAAACTTATGGAAACGATGAATAACCTTATATTGCTGATACTCGTCATACCCCAGACTTGAATTTCATATGTCTAGACCGGTTTTGGAATCAATTCGTACAAAATAGGCTTGTTAGACAGGGACCTTCTGCTGATCTTTCACTACAGATTTTTTTTTCTCTGGGGATATTTAAAAAGTTGTGTATTCAAAAATAATTCACACACCAATGAAAAACTGAAAGTCAACGTAACTCAAGAATTACGAGAAATCAGAAGAGGTACAGTTCGAAAGGTTGCACGGAATTTGAAAAAGAGGGTAAAGGCGTGCACTGATTAATATTGTCGACACTTCCAACTTTTGTTATAAAAAGATTTTATCTCAATATCGTTTTGCACAAATAATTGTAATATTTATAACTAATGGCATTACATAGAGCACATTATTTTATTTAAATCGAGTTGCTTTATTTGGGTTGGGTTTTAAAACGTACACCCTGTAATAAAGCATATTTTAAGAAATTTTTTTTTGCTAGATCTGAAGTTGCTTAAAATCAAATAATATAGAAAAGAATACTTGTCTTTTTTCATTTTATTTATATATTTAAATCAATTTAAAACATTTGAAAAAATTATTAATATACAAAATAATATGTACAAAACTGACACCCGCACTCTCTTTAATTTCTGTAATTAGTGCAGTGTTTTTTTGGAGTTTTTTTTCCTGTTTTTTTAATATTTATCTCTTGTATGCTTTTTTTCTGCAATACTCGATTTATTTACTTGGGAATGATATACTTATAAGTTTCAGCTTCTGTTTTTGTTTAACCTAAATTGAATAAATAAAGTTGTACGTAATCATATAACGATACGAGCGAGTATCTGATGATAAAACTAAAGGTGACAAACACATATATCGTTGCCGATGATTTAAAGCTAAATAATTCGCTTCATAAAACAGTAAAAACATGTCCAAGGCGCTTTGATTTTATATCTCAATCAGTTAATTTACGTATAATAATTTTATTATTGAAAGTTTCAAAAAACTGGAAAACAAAAACAAAGATGAAAGCTAGAAATGTGGAAATAGTGTGTTATAAAGGATATTTATATGAGGCAGAGTTTACATAAGTTTTACATAAGATATCAGCAAAATAGAAAAAAGAATTTTAAGAAAAATAACATTTTATGAACACCTGTACAAAATGTAAAAGTAGGTTCACTAATGGTTTTTTTTTTTTTAGAAAGTAAAATAAGCTTTAGATAAGCAGAAAATTATTTGTAGTATTCTGTACACCGCATGGGGGCCCCTCGAGGTATGTGAGGGTCGCTTTAGGGAAGGGGAGGTAGCTCTCCATAGGAGGGGTATTACGGCACTCTACAAGTAGAGGGTCGGGATATCTTGAGACTGGAGAGACCCTGATGGCGGATCCAGTTATTGAACCCAAGCTTGGTGGGGGGGGGGGGTAGTAGGTTAATCTGATGCCACGACACTGCGTAGCGGCTGATGACATGCCTAACGGTGGTTCGTGGGTGTTAAAATAAATAAATAAATAAATGTATGTATATATATATATATATATATATACATACATATTCAGTACACCAAAACATAGATACGTAGCCTGTGACTACCGGTAACGTAAGGATTCCAATGCGGGGTCATACATCTAAATCGGTTCAGCCGTTGAGCTGCTACGATGAAACAAACATATATATTTATATATATACACCCAAACTTTTTCGGCAGTTATGTAAAACACTATTAACATAAATTCCGAAAAGTTCAGAATGAAACATTAAGATCAGAGTTATTCAAAAACGATTCATTCATCTGATCAACTTTTTCAAATTTATATATATATATATATATATATGTAGCATAATATGTTAGCTCCAGGAGCTATTTAGTGTTGGTCACTTAATTGCTCGAGGTACAGTGTAGCTCTTTTGGCACGGACATTCGGTCTTATGCTCTAGGGCGACTGAATGAGGTGGTGGCGGGAGAAATGCCAAGCAAACCAGTGAAGTACATACATACATACATACA
>JAAAKQ030413885.1:0-24907 GCA_010016005.3 Zanna intricata
GTGTGTGTGTGTGTGTGTGTGTGTGTGTGTGTGTGTGTGTGTGTGTGTGTGTGTGTGTGTGTGTGTGCGCGTTTGTGACAGTAAATATTCTTCCTATATATATTCAAATATATAGATGTATGTATACTGATACTACATTATATGTTTGGTTTCCGTCCATACTTGTCCCCTATGCTCCAGAATACCTGCTCCGAAATTAAAAAAAAAAAAAATGCTATTGGTTTTTCAACGACAATTTCCTTATTTTTTAAGCAATAAACTTTTTAAAAAAAGCATTTTGTAGAGAATTTCAAGCGTTTTAATGTCATTAAACTTAAAACTTTCTTCAACCCTTCAGTTAAAACTTTCTTCAACCCTTATTTTTGAAAAGGGTTGCGTTCAAAGGGCTTGGGTGAGCTACAAATAGTACGTGAATGCAAACTTTGAACCGTCATATCTCATTTAATTTTTATGATACAATAAAAAAAATATCAAAATTTTCAGTAAACAAAAACCTACAATTTACCTTTGAAAACTTTTAACATATGAATAGTTTTTGGTTTATTTAAAAAAAAATTCTTTTTTTTTCAAAATTACAAAAATGCAATTTTCACTTTAATCAATTATCTTTTCTAAAATAAGAATTCCAAACCGGTCAAATCATTTGAATCATATCAGTAATACACAAATAGAGTACATTGCAAGTGGGTTATGATTAATTTCAATTAGGGTGGTGATACCGAGGGTGTTGTTAAATGTTTTGTTATAAGTCAGTAAATTTTTATGCAAAAGACTTTTACCAGCGCTCATTTGAAAGGTTTTCTAAGTTCTTTAAAGTTTCTTGAGTTTTCCCCAAAAATTTCACCATTTTCAAATTATTTAAAGTTGAATGTTTCAAATTTTGGGTTTCTTGAAAAATAACCGTCCTTCAACAAGCAATTACTCAATTCGTATTGGGTTTACAGAAGTCATTAAAAACGGATCTCTTTGTTTTTTGTTTTTTAAATGCAGTTAAATTAAAATATTTTAATCATGATTGAGGATGCGAGATCCACAAAAATACCTTCATGATAATATATTTATATATATAATGTATGTTAACTTACTTGCATAAGGCGCCTAATTTCAGCATCTATCTGTTCTGTTGTAGCAGGACTAACTTCATTAACTACAACAAATGATCTATTATTGGTTTCATGGGTTCTTAATCCAGCCTTATCTGACATTCCCCACTCTTTAACCATATGAGTAGCGATTGAAGTTGCTTGCTAAAGGAGAAAAAAGTAGACAATGAAAATAAATAAAAATATTGTATAATAGAAATCACATTTATCTCTTTAAAGAATAATATCAATAGAAATTCATTCAATTATCATTTTCAATGGTCTACTTATCCTAAGTAGAATTAAAAGTGATGGAAAAAGTTACCATTAATAATTTCTTTAAGTTTTTAATTTATTTCAATGATACAAAATTATGCATGCATGAAATTTAAAAAATATACTTTAAAAAAAAAAAATTACACAGATTTCCAGATTATTCTTATAACAGTTAAAAATATGGAATCTTAATTATATTTACAATAAGGAAGAGAAATAATATAAATTCCACATTATTTGTTTTTCTTTTAATTTTATAAGTAGAATTAATTTTACAAAACTTCATCTTACTTTTATTATCATGATCTTATAGAGAGAGGATTCATTTCAACGGATGATGCTCACTAAGATCACGGAATACTATAGTTGATACAATGATAGCCATTAAAATAACTTGTCACTGTATTTTCCTTCTACTGATCGTTATAGCCATTTTTTAATCAAATATTTTTCCCCAGATAATATGTCCCAGTCAGTTAGCTTCCTTATTCTGTATTGTTTGTTTAAGCTTCACATTTAGTCTATTATTTTATTTTTCACACCATCCATTTAATATAATCCAATCTCTTACATTTAAATGATTAGTTTTTTCGCTCTTTCTTAATATTCATATTTAAAATCAATACAGTAGATTCCCCATAATATTTCACATAATGTGTCTTACTCTAACAATTCATATTCCTAAATATTAGCTTCTTTCTATTAAATGCTTTCTTTGTAGATATGTTTATTTATATTTTGTTTTTACTTTGATAATCTTTTGTTTGCTTGGTTCCCAGATTTCTGTCTTGTTTTAACTGTTTAATTCTATCGTTCTATACTAATGAGTATGTTTACAAATGCCTCCTACCCTCATTAACTTTTTTCTTAATATTCATTTTCACATCATATTCTGTCATAATAAATAAACAAAACATAATTTTTATGTGTATTCCAAAATATGAACACACACACTATCAGAAGTTTAGGCAAACTTATGAATTATTATATATTATAAGCATTGTAATTCTTCATAAAGAAGCAATTGTTAAACAACAGCAATAAACATGACTTAGGAAAGAAATTTTTAATTACGTTTTCAAAAAAAAGTTATTAGTGATTTTACATAATTAAAATTTTAGTAATGGTGTCTCTCTTTTATCTGTTTAGCCTCTGGAACTACCGTAAGGTATTAGTTCAGAGGATGATGTGTAGGAATGTGAATGAAGTGTAATGGTGTCTAATTTTACTCAAATACACATAAAAATTACTAATAATATATTACCTTTAAGTCACTTGATGCTCCAGAAGTGATTTTATCTGGACCAAAAATTAATTCTTCAGCAGCACGTCCACCCATCATTGTGTCCATCATTGCTTGTAGCTGTGACTTTGTAACATGGTATCTCTCTTTTTCTGGTATGTATGCTGTCTGAAATGTTATAAAAATAACTTTAATGCAAAATAACATAAATATTCTGCAATAGTTTCTTATAGTCACAATAATTTTTCATAGTTCTGTAAAATTTATGAGTGAAAATCACTACTGATCTTAAAAATTTGTTTTAAGCAACTTAAGTTATCTTATCAGTATCTAGTACTAATTATTACTCAAAATTCAGAAGGCAGATATAATGCTGTTCATGCTATAAAAAGTCTGTTTAATTCAAACATTAAAATAAAAATAAATCATCATGAATATGACTTACATGACCTAGCGATGGTCCTCTTGGTATAATTGTAACTTTATGTAGAGGATGGGAGTCTTTTGTGTAATATGCGACAACAGCATGACCTCCTTCATGGTATGCTGTAATCTCATTTGCTTCTTCATCTGGTATTCTTGACTTCCTTTCTGGGCCTATAATTAAAACCAAGATAATAAAAGGCTGATATTATATATATATTAAAATTTAACTCATAAGATATATGACATTTAATAATCAATATTTGATTCTTTAGTAAATAACTATTAAGCTGACTTACTATAATTTAATACTTAGTCATCAGATTCTGTGAATGAAATATATCAAACAATCAAACATTTTTAACTGTACTTTTTTTGTCAGTGTTGTAAAATAACAATATATACCCCAAAGTCAGATGAACAAGAAGCAATTCAACTTTTGAATAGATAAATTCAGATAATATATTAAGGAAATCCTCTCAGTGTTTCAAACATCAGTATTGATATATTAATCCAAAGGAAGGACAATTTGAGAAAAAATGTTAGTTCAGGTAATTATGTACTACTTTAACAGGAGTGCAATAACCAGACACAAAACAGGGATGAGCCAAAACACTTCTGCACTGTCATAAATTCACTCCAGGTCTACTAAATCGTTAATGCCATGATCTCAGAACTTATAATTGTGTTGTATCAATATTTAATAATTGGATAATTATTGACAAATCTTTAATAATTTAATAATGTGTTTATCTCTTCAGTAATGAAAGGGATAAATAAATAAATAGTGTATTATTCCTGTGTTTTCATATAACCAGTCAATATACAAATCTAAAAATTATTTCAAGTGTTTAATTGGAAAAAAAAAGCCAAAGTCTAAAGAATACTAGTTTTTTGTAGGGACTTCTTTATTAAGCTGTCCATGTTTGAAATTAAAATTTTGATAACTTATAAATCT
Organism: Zanna intricata; assembly: GCA_010016005.3. NCBI lineage: Eukaryota > Metazoa > Arthropoda > Insecta > Hemiptera > Fulgoridae > Zanna > Zanna intricata. Next base: position 3,983 of record JAAAKQ030413885.1, read on the forward strand.
TACAATATAACATCAAAAGATCATAACTTTCTATAAATAATGTATTCCCTTCAAAAATTTATCTTTTTTATCTAAAAATGAAGCAATACAAAATTAAAAAAACAATTATGATTATTCTGACCTTTAATCATACCAAAAAAAATTGGTGAAGGGTTTTATAACTTTTGTCTGTCTTTCACAGTCCATGATAGGGCTTTTAAAAATTAATAGCTATTTTTATTTATAATAAGTCAATTCAATTATGAAATATAAATGAAAATGGTTTTAAAAATTGACACTAGATAACAAATTTAATAAACAATTTTAGAAATATGTTTCTACAATGTTCGTAGAAATTCTGGTGATATGTTGCAAAGCACTGAATGTGACAATATTTACCTGTATAAAAACTAATCTGTTATACGATTCCCTTATAATTAAAATTTAATTTTGTGCTTTAATATAAAATTTGAAACTGGGTAATGCATAACCCACTTGTCTGTAGGAGTTTAAAACTTATTATAATTAGGATATCATGTACAGAAGAAATACTCTGGAAAATTAAAAAAAAATTTTTTTTTTAAATGTTCAGGCAGTCATTATTAACAAGTTTATTAAAAAAACTGTCACACTTACAAAAATAGTTTTTTTTTTTTTTTGAAAAATTTCTCCTCTTTTGCACTATGATCTCAGTTTTTACACATCTACCTTACTGCTAGAGATTTTACAAATCTAAAACTAAAAAGAACCAAAACTTGTACCAAAAATGTACCATTGGAATTAAAATTTTTTGTTAATATTAATCTAAAAATAAAATTCTGCTTATATGAAAAATTTCAGCTAGTTTGAACTTTTTGTGAATTTAAACATTTTGCTAAATTGTTTGTAATTTACTTTACACTTTTTAGTTTCATGCTTACAAAAAAGTTGGTATTCACATGAAACAAACATTAGAAACTTATATCTTGATCAAAATAATATGATGAATGCAAAAGATGTAACAGATGCTACTGAGCATGAATTAAATTTTAGAAAAGAAAATTTATATTTTTTTTAATCAAAGTTTTTAACTAATTTTCTTAAAATTTTTACAAAAAAGTACTCTGAATATCAGAATGTCAGACTATAAACTTGTGTTATATAGAGCCAAAAGAACAATGATAGCAAATTCCTTATGTAGATTATAAAATATAGATTTTTTTCATTGAAAAACTATAATTAAAAATGCAAAAAAATAATGTTTGAATATTAAAAGAGTTACAATTAACCTCCTATTTGTTTGAAGAAGATTAAATATCTTATAAATAGCATAAACTTTACAAAATTTGTCAAGTTAGATTTTACTTTATATCTGATCCCTTTTTGATAATTATCTGGGTTAATTAAAATGTAATTAAACTGTAATTGTTAATACTCATAAAAGAACTAAATTCTGTATTAGAAAAATTATTGTAAGGATCTCATTATTTAATCAGGTAATGTTTATCATATCAGCAAAAATATGCAGTTCATTCAATAATTTCAATAACCAGATTAACATGTCACCAACAGCTTTTGTGGTAGTATTTATACTATTATTTTGACATTGAATCAAATATACTTCTACATATTTCACGAGAATCCTTTAACAAAAAATTTCAGTTGATTCTACCTCCTAGTAACTTCAACCACTGCTTTCTATATATCTGAACAGGAGACAAAAACAGTATACAGAAATCACGCATCCCATCACTTCACAGCTGTAACTAACACTATACCTGAACTGACTGTCAAAAACAGCCAGTTTGTATATCATACGATAGGTGTTCTGATATATATACAGATCTCCTACAGTGACAGGTATCATCAGCTAATACTGCATTTATTACTACTACCTAATAACAGAAATGATATTAAAAAAGTTTCATACTAACCCATAAGTACTTTATCTCTAGCATTTTCTAGATGCTTCATTGTTACAGATTCAGCACCATCAATAGCAGCTTTAAGTGCAGCTTGATTCACCATATTTTCAAGATCAGCTCCAGTAAATCCAGTGGTACCCCTCGCTAATAATTCGACATCAACTCCTTTTGATAATATTTTACTCAAATATAATGATAGTATTTCCTTTCTGCCAGTTAAATCAGGAGTAGGAACCTGGAAAAAAGTTAAAGATTTTTCAATGAATATATAATACAAATTGTATTTTAAAAATGATTCCAGGGTTTTTACATAAGTAAGCATGTTTGATGACAAATCTGTAAAATAAAAGTATCAAATAGTTTTTTCTGAAAGCTTTTTCATACAAAAGAAAAACCCATTATATATAGCCTAAAATTTTCATTATTAATATAACAATATCGAAACTTATCTGGTGCAATGAAACTTAATAAATACCACTTGCTTTGTCCAGCAAATTTGTTTCAGATCAGATTAATAATTAATTTGTTTAGCATTCCGACTGTACATCATTCACCTCATGACTGCAACAAATTATGAAATGTATTAATCAAGTAATAAGTAGAATAAAGTAACATTTTTCAAGCTACACTATGTACCTTTTTTTTTTTGTTCTTCAATATTTTCAGATTATTGTGGTTCATTTTTTCTTTTTTTTTTAGAAATTTGTTTAAAATATAAATCTAAATAAAATATAAAATTTTGACAGAATCCGTGAAGGGTGTAAAGAATTCATGGATTACAAAAGAAAAGGATTACATCTACATTAAATGTCTTTGAAAACGTTTATTCTACGTAGGAACCCGAACCTGATCCACCACTTCCTTATCATTTCCTAGTATGTGGCGAAAGTTATTAGGTAATTTAATTTTGTGACGTAAGGCTGCATAACATACGCAATCGAACAATATGTGGCATACAGTTAAGCAGCAGTCGCATCTTACGCAGAGTGATGGATTCTCACCTGACATCAGGTATCCGTGTGTGGCTCTTGTATATCCTATCCACAACCAACAGAGGACCACTTCCTCAAGACAAATATTTCTGTTTGAAGAGTCCCATGGCAACACAGTATCTTTTATATGTTGTAGTTTATTATAGACTGTGGCCATCCAATCATCTTGCCACTTTGGATGAAGAGAGAATTTTTTATGATTAATAAAGTCACATGTAGTAACGCGTGTAGTGAAAGAAGGCTGGCTACATGTGTCTTTAGCTGCAGAATCCACACGTTCCATTTCCCGGAATCCCCACATGGCTAGGGATCCAGCAGAAACTCACTCGTGTGTTGCGATGGTTCAACTCGCCGATTGTGTTATATATTTCTATGATGATAGGATATCTGGGATAAAAGTTTTCTAGAGCTGGGAGAGCACTGTACGAGTCACTACAAATAAGAATATGGCGGGTATTGTGGTTCAATTCATTATGATATGGAACTGTAATGTTTTTGCCCTAGACTTGAAAATTTCTTATATTTCGAAAGACTCTCTGAATTTAGTTAAAAAACCTACATATATAATATTTTCACAATTGTAAGGTGATGGATATTTTTCAAATCTATTAGGGAAAAATTTCAACTTTAAAAAATGAACATGGTGTCACAAAAATCCCAGCCAAAAACTTGGACTCCAACGTTACCAGCTCAGTTAACATGGCCACCATGAAGTCCTGATCTTATCACACTGGACAATTCATTGTGGATCATTATCAAGGCACATGTATCTACAAGTTGTAACGCTACAAATTAAGATATGTGTGAAGCTGTGAGGGGTGCCTTCCAAAATATAACACCAGAAATACTGTGTCGCATGTCACAGAGGATGTGGCGATGTATAGAATTATGCATGCAACATGAAGACGAACACACAGATCCAGTGATCCATTAAAATTAATAATATGTGTTAGTGGGTAAATAAAACAATTCATTATTATATTACATTTTTCATTTAAAACGCATTAAAAATTTTTAGTTGTAACTTTAGGAGGGACAGTGACTTCCAAGCCACCTATATATATAAATATATATATATATATGCGAGTGTGTGTATGTAATACATATTGTAACAGGGCCAGTGTAATGAGATTCTTCCAATTAGGAAAAAAGAGAGAGAAAATAAAGACAGAAGAATTTAGAAGGAACCAAAAGGACTCTGTTTAGAAAAATAGGTCTGTTCAATCTGTTCTTGTAATATAGACAAGGACCCCTCCAAAAGCTGCTGTTCGACCTGAAAAATTACCAAACTGGAAAAAACTTATAGAAAAAGCATAAGGGTATGGACAATGAAAACTATTTATGCTTCAACAATCAAAAGGACAGTTGGGTACTGGTTCTGCAGGCCAGGTGGTGTAAATATTGTCAGAGACCAGCAGACAGATTTACTATTTTTGCAAGCCCGAGGTTGGTGCAGCAATAACAGTAAGCATGTGACAAAAACAACTAAAGAGTGTATCACAAGAATTCTATTTTGGACAGTGGTTGAAAAGAGAAGCTGTTCAATAAATTATTTATAAATAGGAGTGAGAGTGACTGATAGTATTCTAAATAAAGTATAGGGTAGGTCTTTTGTAGACAGTAAAATAAAAGTAATAATACTAGCAGAAAGTAAATTGTATGGATTTTAGATCTTTGTGTTGTTATCTTATTGTTAATGCAAACTAGTTTCTATCAGTCACAACGTTTTAGTAAACTGTAGTGTACTTTGGTATTTATAATTTGTCATTAAACAATTTTTGTCTTTTTATTTGAATAAGTATTTTGTATATTAAATATTTATTATTTATTTTATGTATTTAAAGTAATATATTGTTTTTATAAGAAATTTTTACTTTTGTTAGTCTCTAAATATCCTTGTAGAAAATTGTGAACATGTGAAAATATATATATATTTTATTTTATTATTAAAAGTGTTACATAGCATTTATACTACAAGGGATAATTTTTTTTTTTTGGAAAATTTCTCTTAGGGTTGGCGAACCTGTGTTGTTTTTTATAGCTACACTAGTAATGTACACATTGCATTGTTTTCTGTAAGTTGTCTCATTGTAGTATCTTTGATTATGTGTGAGTTATGATGTTATAAAGTGAACAGAAAAATCTATGTTGCCACCGACTGTGAAATATGTGGAGCAATATTTTTTTTTAAATAATCAAAATGTTAGACCGACTGAAATTCATAGGCAGTTGATTGCTTTGTAAAGTGATAATGTAATGAATGAAAGAAATGTCCGAAAATGGTGTGAAAGGTTTAGAAATTACAGAATTAATGTGCATGATGAAGAACATTGGGGGAGGTGCTCGATAAACACCAAGGACTTGTTGAAATGTGTTGATGAAATCAAAAAAGATTGTCACTCAATGATTTTCAACATGGCCGGTCTTCTTCCTGATGTTTCAAGAGCTGTTATTGATCGCATTGTTCATGACCATTTAGGCTTGTGCATATTGGGTGTTGCATTTCTTAATGGAACATAACAAAAAATCTGAATGGAATTTTTTATGTGCTACATGGATTTTGTATTACACATCAGAGAGAAAATGGCAGTGAAATGAATAGTGTCAACCTCAAATATCACCAACCAGACCAATAAAGCTCAACCCACAGCTATTTGGATGCAAACTGATCCCCAGTCTTTTGGGATTAGTTTGGCATACTGTTGATTGATTTCATGCCATGTGAAACGAGTTTCGCAGAAGCCTACTGCGAAACTCTACATTAGTTAGGGTGCGCCATCCAAAATCGGCAATATGGGTGGCTGACCAATGGTGTCGTCCTGCTCCACAATAATGCACATCCATATATTGCGCGTCCAACATGTGATTTACTGAGAACATTTGAATGGGAAATTTACGACCACCCAACATATTACTACTTCTGATTACCATTTATTTGGGAAATTGGAAGAGTTTTTGAGTGGTAAGCAATTCTTGGGCAACTATGAACTTAAAAATGCTGTTAATCAGTGGCTAAATAGACTAGCGGCAAAAGAATATGATGAGGGTATATTGAAGCTGGGTATCACTATGAAAAATGTCTTAATTCATGTTGCAATTATGTAGAGTAGTAGTATAAGGTATTTAGTTAAGAGAAATAAAAAATATTTATAAAGATTTCAGAATAAATTTTTTTACAATGAAATAGTCTTTCTTTAGAGATAACCTCTTGTAAATATGATGGTTCTCATTTTCTGAGATTTGGGATGAGTTGATAATATAAGCAAGTTTGAAAAATAATATGTTCACTAAGGTCTGTTCTTCATTTTATAATAATATATGAAACTCTTTAACACGTTTGCTCCCAGGCGGTATATATATGTGCCAGGTGAATTAATTTCACTAATCAATAGTATATAGCAAAGAACCGATCAGCACACCAGCCATTAAGTAGAGGTGTGTTCAAAAAGTAAGGTGACTTTTCAATTTTGCGGGCAACGTATATTCGATTATCGATTTGACACATTTCATGTGTCAGCGAAGTTTGTTCCAAAACTGCTTAATTTTGACCAGAACAGTCGCATGAGCATTGCTCAAGAGCTGTTAAATGACGTCAATGATGATCCTGATTTGCTCAAAAGGGTCATAACTGGTGATTAATCATGGGTATATGATTATGACATTGAAACCAAAGCCCAATCGTCCCAATGGAAGAGCCTAGGGGAGCCAAGACCGAAAAAAGCACGCCAAATTCGATCAAATGTTTTGCTCACCGTTTTCTTCAATTACCGTGGCGTAGTGCATCAGGAGTGTTCTTACTACATGGTCGTACGGTCAATAAGGAGTATTATCTTGAAATTATGCGCTGCTTGCAAGAAGCAATACGAAGAAAACATCCGGCATTGTGGAAAAACAATTCATGGCTTTTGTATCACGATAATGTCCCCGCTCACTCATCTTTGCTTGTGAGAGATTTTTTGGCCAAAAACAACACCACAATCATACCTCAGCCACCATATTCACCAGATTTGGCCCCATGCGACTTTTTCCTGTTCCCAAAACTGAAGAGACCTATGAAAGGACGAAGGTTTGCAATGATTGAGGAGATAAAGTAAAAACTGCATCGCTGGAAGAGCTCAAGGATATACTGAAAAGTACTTATGAGAAGTGCTTCGAGGATTGGAAAAAGCGTTGGCACAAGTGTATTGTATCTGAGGGGGATTACTTGGAAGGGGACAACATGAACATTGATGAATAAATAAATATTTTTTCCTAAAAATATAAAGTCACCTTACTTTTTGAACAAACCTCGTATACGACTCACTTTATTATACACCAGTCAGAAATAAATTACAATTATGTTCAATGAACAAATTGGCCCACATGTGCCGCTGGTATATATTGATGGAACCAGGCGGCACATATATGTGCCGCTGGTATGTGGTGAAAAGCCAGATAGCACAACTATGAGCTGGCTGGTCTATTTTGATAAAAATATTTTGTAGTCTGGGAGCAAACGTGTTAACAATGTTAAAAATTTTTTTACTAATGCTTAGTCGACTTTTTATTTCATAAGTTATTTTAACTGACACCTTACATAAAAAATTGTTTGATGAACCTTATTTCTTCAGAATGGACAAAATCTGCATGCTATGCTGTAGAAATATTTTCCCAACACAATAGAATCAATTTTTCTCACCAGATCAAGATAAATCTTTTGATTTGGTATTGTTCATTTAAGAATGCTCAATCGCATACAATATCCTTCAAGGAAATAGCTTATATCAAATACTAATCAACTTTGTAGTTAATGGGATAAAAATATTTCCTACATCAAAAAATGTTTATACTAATAGTGTTAGGTTTTTACTGCAGTAGGTATAGTGTCAGATCTCAGTAATGTAAAACTGAACTATAACGTATTCACTACTTACATTGACTTCAATATCAAATCTGCCAGGCCTCAGTAAAGCTTTATCAAGATCATCCCGACGATTTGTAGCACCCAACACTATCACACCTTCATTTTGATGAAATCTAAAATATAATTAAGTGAAATCAACAAATTTAAGTATATAGATGAAGATAAAAACTAGGAATTTAGTAATTCTGTAAAAGTGATCGAAACATAAAATAAGATTCAACAAGCCTGTCTAAATAGAGATTCAATTAACAATTATTAAATACAATGATCATTAGAAACAATGCCCTTTCATGAATTTCAAATATATAATTAAGCAAAATACTAAGAAAGTTAATTCTTTCATAACATTTTACTTATAAATCTAAAAAATCTCTAATATATGAAAATGCATATAAAGAAAAATATGAAATTCTTTTTTATAGGAAGATCTAAAAATATAATATTATTTTTACATGAAAATCCAGCCTCTATTAGGAATCCTGGGATCTTCAGCTTAGCTACAAGTCATACTAATAACAGTTCACTGTAGCAATCTTCTAAATTGTTGTGTACAGATATTTAGTATGATAGGATAATAACAGATCCACAAAATTCTTACCAAAAAATTACAAGCTTTCTTCTTCAAGAGTGAATCTGACTATAAGAATTTCATTGCTTCACTATCTAAATTTACCACTCTAATACTCACTTCATATATCATTATATATACATACATACATATATATATATATATATATAAACCATAAACATTTATTTACGGAGAAAATTATTTATCACTGCTCTACCTTGATAAATGTTTTGAGTCCAGGAGGAGGATCATCACCAGTTTTGGTAATGTAAACTCCCACAAACTACCTTGAATTCCCCTTAGGAAACTTAATACAATTTTTAATAATGAAACATATTTTTAACTGTTCTTTTATTAAATGTGTCTTCTTTCAGTGACAATTTTCTTTTTCTTGGGCACACAACAGTGTTGTTACCACTGCCTGGACACAATATTAATATAGTAAACAATTAAGTACTAAAAATTAAGCAATAGTAATATAAAAACACAGTATAGATGTAATGCGTATATTATATGCTACAGACAAAATAAAACCACAATGAAATTCATCATTAAAAATCTAACTTAAAACAACAAATTTACCATCTGGCATTTGCCAAATTGCATAAATAGATAAGAAAAATAGCACTAATCAAATATTTGAATACAAATGCACAGAGTTAAGAAATTGTAAGACATTTTATAAGATTACTGTATTGTTCCCAAAGTTATTTCAGATTTTATCCCCTATTTTAAACTTTTGATGCAATGCCATATAACAGACAGTCCACAAGGATTGGAGTACTGCTATTTGACGGTTACAGCAAACATGAAAGAGTGCATTGGTCTGATTCATTAGATATCCATGACTGCAAACAACAAATAAACAACCTCCTCTCAATGATATTCCTGCATGAGGAGCTACATGCACTGGTGACAGTGTTTTTAACTGGAAGAAGTTTATCAGTGCCTGGACACAGCATTACTATAGAAAATAATTTAAACAAAATCAAATCTAAATATTAATTAATAGGAATAAAAAACAAAATCAACAATTAAAATGCATAATATCATTACAAAAAATGTTCCTCACACAGTACTGCATAGATGTAAAATGCCTATGTCATATGCTAAAGACGAAATAAAACCAAAATAAAGTACAGTATTAAAAATTTAACTTAAAATAATAAAATTACAATGTGGAAAATGTCAAATGACATAAATATATGAAAAAATTATAGAATAAAAAATACAATATCAAGGAAAATAGTAAAGATCTTTAATACAATATTTTTAAAACAATAACTGTTGAGGTGTGCGCGTGTGTGTGTGTGTGTGTGTATGTATGTGTGAGGAGAGTGGGAGTGAGTGTGGGAGAGTAGGGGTTGAGTGAGGAGTTGGATGTTAGTTGTTGAGAGAACGTCGTGGTGTCGAGAAGTCATGAGTTGTGTATGTGTCTTCAATGTGCAGTAGATTCAATAATTGTAATTAGATCTGTTGTGTTAACTAATATAGCAATTTCAGTAATTAAAGGTATTTTGTTGTGATAATCAAGGTGTTCATATCATTTCATATCCCAACATATGGTAGGAACCAGCCTATTTAAATCAAAGTTTATAAAATCAAAATAATAGTTTTTACAGTCTGCTATTACCTAATACAGAACATATTTGTGGTCTATCTACCAGTGTCAGATGTTGTTTGAGTTTCATGTTTACAGTGTGTTTTTGTGCATAAGAGTGGGCAGAAAAAACAATGATAAACGTTTTGAAAATAAAAAGTTATTACAAGATCTTTGTCTTTAAAAGAAGAGGAGACGTCTTATGCAACTTGTCTAGACACAACGGCACCAGGCAGAAAGAGGTATCGCACAGCCAATCGCAGTATATCGCCCATCAGATGGTGGTGAGTCATCAGCTGCTGTAAGTGCACAGCCTGTTGTAAGTTGGTTTACATTCCATTTGATCATTACTCCTTCTTATCAAATTTGTTATTTCCTTCTATTTCATTAATTATTTATGTATTCCTTATCCAAGTATTTGTTCTTCATAACCGTTCAATTTAGTTATCGTCATTTAAACATGCCTCAATATAATTAGTGTATCTACTGTGTAAACATTAATTGACCGAAAAATGTATTTTTACTTTGTATATACTTCAACATACAGCCATTAACTTTCAAAACAATAATATCACTTTTTAATTGCAATAATTCACATAAATTGTATTCATTTCAAAATGTCAAAATTAAAAGAGTTAAAAAAGAGACGAGGGCTTATCAAAGCCAGTTTAACAAGGTTAAACTCATCTTTTAATAATAAAGCGAATCCTGATGAGTTAGGTCAATTCAAGTTGAGACATTTACAAGTCAGAATTTGAATTAATTCAAACTCAGATAGAGTTAATTGATGAAAACGAACAAAGTGAACGAGAATCATTTGAGGATGTTTATTTTGAGTTAATGGATCAAGCTCAAAAATTTATTGACAAATACGAACCATAATTAGAGATTAAGTGTGCCCAAGAAGTAAAACCAACATGTTTACCAATAAAAATTCCTCAAATCAATTTACCTAGTCTTAGTGGGAAATATGATGAGTGGCCATCATTTTTAGATACCTTTAAGTCGGTTATTGACAATGATTTGCTTAGTGACGTTGAAAAATTCCATTATTTAAGGTCTGCATTACAAGGTGAGGCTGCAACTCTTCTGCAATCGTTAGAAGGTTCTGCTGAAAACTATAAGGTTGCTTGGCAATTATTGAAGGAAAGATATGAAAACTAGCGGTATCTTATAAACAAACATGTGCAAGCATTATTTAGTGTTAAGAAAATTGAAAAGGAATCTAGTCTAGTTCTTAAGTTTATTATTGACAATAACCATAAGTATTTAAGAGCACTCAAAGCTTTAGAGCAACCAACTGATCAGTGGAATTTGTTAGTTATTCATTTGATTACTAGTAATTTAGATAATGTGACACATAGTGAATGGGAAACCTACAGTAGTAGTACCAATGTTCCTACTTTGTTAGAGTTGATTGAATTCCTACAAAAGAGATGTAAAGTGTTAGAAGCAGTTGAAAACAGACTAGAACCATCCAATCCTAGTAGGGCACAAAATCAAATGGTAAACGAGGTTAAAGCAAAACCTACTAAGGAATTTACAACTTCTAGTCATGTATTATCAACAGAAGTGTGTCATATTTGTAAAGATTTGCATCCAATTTATTTTTGTGACAAATTTAAAGGCCTTTCTATTCATGATTGAGTAAACGAAGTAAAATGATTAAATATTTGTTTCAATTGGCTCAGTTCGGATCACAAAGCGAATTAATGCAAATCAAGTGCATGCAAGTCCTGTAGCAAGGCGCATAACACAATATTGCATTACACAGAAAGGAGTAGTGGCAGAAAAGGAGCAAAACTCCCAAACTTGACAAAAATCAAACAAGAGAAAAAGTCCATTTCAAATCAACAAGCAGTTGTCACTGCGTCCAATCTAAAGACTGATCATCACAGAACATCTAGTGTAATTTTGTCAACTGCCGTGGTATTGGCTTTCGGTTCTCATGGAGAATCGCATTTGTGTAGAGTTTTATATTAGATTCAGGTTCACAGTGTCATTTTGTAACCAACAGAATGGCAAACATTTTAGGACTGAAGAAGCATAAAATTCAATCATTTATTACTGGTATTGGTGAGACCTCTGCGAATGCATTGTACAGCATTACATGCAAAATTAAATCCAGAGTTAGTGATTTTTGTGAGAACCTGTACTTTGTTATTCTTCCTAAATTAACGCAACCATTACAGATTACCAAAATTGATAAAGTAAAGTTCAAAATTCCACCTAATTTAGAGATGGCAATCCAGTTTCATAACTAGAAATGTTGATATGCTTATTGGAGCAGAAATGTTAAGTGAAGGTAAATTTAAATTAGCAGATCCTGCACTCATCTTCAAAATACCAAATGGGGATGGATAGTTTCAGGAAAATATGAACAAAATTGTAAATCATCATAGATTACTGTGTGTAGTTTGGCCATGGATGATCGTCTAGATGAACAACTACAAAACTTTTGGCAAGTTGAAGAGTGTACCAACAAACCTGCTCTATCAGTAGAAGCTAAAAAGTGTGAAGACCATTTTGTGCAGACATTCAGCAGAAATGAAACCAGCGATTCACTATCTGTTTGCAGTTGAAACAAAATAGAAATGTGTTAAGAACTCCTAGACACACAGCTGTTAAGACGACTGCAGCAGCAGAAGAGAAATCTTAGCAAGAATCCAGTGAAGGAACAAGCCTACATGGATTTCATGGAGGAGTACGAGCAACTTGGACACATGGAAGAGATTTTAGAGGAAGATGAACCAGGTGAAGGTGTACACTATTTACCACATCATGGTGTCATTGATGAGTCAAGTCCAAAAAAAATGTGGGTAGTGTTCGACGGTTCATGCAAGTCATCAAATGAAGTATCACTTAATGAGATCCTAATGGTAGGACCCACTGTTCAAGAAGAATTGCTTTCTATTTTAATCAGATTTAGAAAATACCGATTTGTGATTTTAGCTGATATTGTCAAGACGTATAAACAAATTAATGTGCATAAATTAGATACAAACTTGCAACAGATCGTGTGGCAAAAAACTTCTTTAGAACCAATCAAAACATATGGTTTAAAAACAGTGACTTATGGAACAACCTCAGCTCCATACTTAGCCACACGAAGGATTCCTTTCCTGAAGCTTCAATTCAAAGGCTGTACTATGTGATTGCTATCCTCATTGGAGAAGACTCAGTGACTGATATTTCAGAGTTACAGTTACAGCTAATTAATTTATCAAGAAGAGGAAACTTCGAATTGAGAAAGTGGTGTTCAAATGAGCCCAAATTACTAGAAAATGTTCCAAAGGAATTTCAACATACAGGATATACAATTCGTTCAAATGATCTGAGGATGGTCAAAACATGAGTTTTGTGGAATCCAGAAGAAGGAAATGAGTTCCATTTTTTAGTGAAACAAATAAAATTACAAAAAAAAAAAAATCACAAAACGACAAGTGTTATCTATTATCTCATCCATTTTTGATCCACTTGGATTAATTGGACCAGTTATTCTGTCAGCAAAACTATTGATGCAATAGTTGTGGGCACTGAAAATTTGAAAATTGGTTGGATAAAGCCCTACCAACATCATTTGAAGTAAAGTAGACAACATTCTGTGATGAGCTTATTAAACTACAGTCTTTAAGAATAGCTAGACATGTTTAAATTCCCACCAGCTTACTCCCATGTCCAATGATCCCAGTGACCTTCTTCGTCTTACTCCCGGCCATTTCCTAATAGGTGCTTCACTTACAGCCCTTCCAGAGCCCAGTCTTCAAGAGTTACCAATCAACAGTTTATCTAGGTGGCAGCTGGTGCAACAACAAGCAGAATAGTTTTGGTCTCGGTGGTCTACTGAATATCTATCCAGCTTACAACGTGCAAAGTGGAACCAAGATACCTCCAACCTCAACCCTGGGGATTTAGTATCGTCAAGGAAGACAACTTGGCTCCGCTTAAATGGCAATTGGCTAGAGTACTAAAGATTTATCCTGGACATGACAAGCGTGCAAGAGTAGCCGAATTCAAGACATCAACAAGCATTTTTAAGAGAGCGATCATTAAGTTATGCCTTTTACCTAAAGAAGATAAAGCATAGTCTTAAATCAAAGTGTTGTACATATAAACATTACAAATAATTGTTTGAACTTTTTATCATGTATTATGCTACTTTTATTGTGTTCAATTTTGCTGTGTGTGTTGAAGGGCATGGCCTTCAAGGTGGGCGGTATGTTGAGATGTGCTTGTGAATGTGTATGTGTGTGTGAGGAGAGTAGGTTGAGTGAGGAATTAGATGTTTGTTGTTGAGAGAACGTTGTAGTGTCGAGAAGTCATGAGTTGTGTATGTGTGTTCAATGCGCAGTAAAGATTCAATAACTGTAATTAGATCTATTGTGTTAACCAATATAGTAATTTCAGTAATTAAAGGTATTTCGTTGTGACAATCAAGGTGTTCATATCTCATTTTGTATTCCAACATCCGGCAGGAACCAGCCTATTTAAATCAAAGTTTATAAAATCAAAATAATAGTTTTTACAGTCCGACAAATTATTAAATATTTGAATACAAATGCACAGCCTTAAGTAATAATAATAAACTTGATACAATCATTATACTGTTTTCTTATATATTAGGATGTTCAACCCTCGTTTAATTTCTGATCCAATGGTATGGCATAACACACACACAATCTATATGCATGTGGTTAAATATTAGTTGAGTTGCAGCGAACACAAACAGGTGCATCAGTCTAAGATGACCATGATAAAGTCTAATATGCCCTGTTTACAAATGGCAAATAATAATCTTCTTTTAACGGTTATTTCTGCATGAAGAGCTCTATAATAATAGTGTTCTTAACTGGACGCAGTTTATTGTTAAATGATGGCATTCCATTCACTCTGCCACTCATCAAGAATTACCCTTTTCAGAAAACAAACAAGATCATCACAAATAAAGCAAATAATAGAAAGGAGGCTACAAACAACCCTCTTTTACTGCACTATCAAGATGCTCATTGTCTGAAATTCCAATATGGCTGGGGATCAGCAGAAGCTCATACTTGAGTTACACTGAGTATTTCATAAACAATGTACTGTATCTCATGAATAATAGGGTGTCTGGAGTACATGTCACTAATTGTCAGCAAGGCACTTATGGAATCTGAACAGACAAATACGTGTCTGTTGTAGTATGTTGGGGTAATTATATTTAAGGTCTCACTAATGTCATACATATCCATGACAAAACATTGATGATGCTAGAAGGCCAAACATGTATGTTCTATTGCCAACCACAAATGCCCAACCCACATAATTATTATATTTAAAGCTATCTATATAAACTATAGCATCAGAATTTATGATACTTAAAATATTACAAAGTTTTTCCTGAAAGATAACCAGATTCATGTGCTTTTATGGTATTGACAAATCCCAAAGCAATTTACGAAAGAAGACTGGTAAGGGGAGTTTATAACATTGAGTAACAGTAAGAACTGGAGGTAATTGTGTGTTGATATAAGAATAGGCGGTGAGCTCTGATGCTTGCTGGAGCAGATCTCGACTGTTTCTGTTTCTTGACTGTTTCTGATCTCGATTAACATGCACGTCGGAGAACACAGCGTTGGAGGTTAGATGATTTGGTTGTATTTTAATGCAAGCAACATAGGAGTAGATCATTTGGTTTCATTTATACTGAAGAGATGACTCATCACTATCCACTAGAAGACTTACCATAGGACTTGACTGAAACACACTACTAGCAAGATTGACTGGGTCGAGCACCTTAAGAGCACAGTGGCCATGTGGATGAATAAGCCATACAGTCATAGTGCAAGTGAGAATGAACCAAAGCTCAGAAGAAGGGCAAAATGTGCACTCAATCAGTTCCTGAACTCAATCAATGAGTATTAGATGGAACTCTGAGCATGTCTAGCATTCTTAGACATTTTACCTTAAGCTTCTTTAAATGTGTTCCCCACATCAGTCATCACTGGTCAATCCACAACCTAAAAATTTATCTTTGTGCATCCCATTCAACTGGTTCACTATAAAAAAATATCAATTACGGGTCAACATAATCCCTTAACCAGGAAAAGCAAATGCATTTCATTTTCTGTAGGGAAAGGTGAATCCAGATGTTTTACATAATTCCAAATGGGTTATTGTGTTTTGGAGCAACCTCTTGGCAGTAGACAAGTTCTACAAGCATGTAAATTTAAAAATCATCTATAAATAATTAACACATTGTATCTCATAAACTCAGGACAATATGATGATAAAGGGAAACTGACATCAATGTATTTCTTAATGTGTTCACCATATCAACTGGCAAGGTGACGAGGATGGCAATGTTTTCCAGTCCGATCAGAAATGGCATGTAACGCTTCAAGTACAAACACTTGATGGCATGCAGCTCTTACATTCCTGAGGGCAAAGAGAAATTCTGTCATAGGCCTTCAATTGAATACCTAAAGCCCTGCGCCAATCCTTAGTGCATGTCTGCAATCTCTGATCCACCAAAGGACAACAAGCCATCTTGGGTTTCCAGAAGTTAAATGGAAAAATATACTTGCACTATCAAATATCAGATTTATAAATATGGCTAGTTGTTGGATTGTACTACCACTCCCATCCTATTAGTCAAAGGATTTTTTGTATCCTATCCCACCTGCTTTCCCAACCACCTATCTGAATGGACAACTCCAAGACAAATACTTCTTATCAAGATAATAACTGGTCTGTGAACACTTCCAAAGAAGTTTTTGGACACATACCAAGTAAAACATGGAAATAGGGATGTTGAACACAAGGGCAGATTGATACAAAAAAATGTACCTAAAGAAGATGACCAACATATAAGACCTATCGTTCAATAAGCAAAAATCCACTTTCTACCTCAATTGATCAACTGTAGTACCTCGAGAAGAACATTATGATGAACCCCACGAGTAGTGATGGGCGTTGAAATCATCAATTATTAGGCAGGACAAAGTAATCTATGAAAACAGATTGGACAGATCATCCTCAGCGAACATTGGAATTTGGGGGGAAGGTATCTCCACTATTAGTTTTAATTACAAATACTTTCATTGCTATTGCTGTGTAGTTTGTAGGGAGTGGAATCCATGTGGCACCATATCTTCATGACCTCTTCCCATCACATCTCTTGTCGATGTAGCTGTGAAAAGATATTTCATCCTGGGGACAGAAGTGAGTTTTCTGCTGATACATCAATGGACGTTCTTCTTTTAGTAGGATTTCGATATCATCATGGTGAAAACGAAGACCACAAACACTCCAATGAATAATATTTATACTTATAACTTTTAGAAAATGTTTTGCTTCTTTGGACACTTCATCTCCCACCATTCTCTCTAAGAGATCTCAAGATGGTGATAGGGATTTGGAAGCCTGGGAAGCTGGAGATATCATAACAGGAGATGATTATTAACAGGCAGTTTATGAAAATCTGATAGGAATTGAATTTAGTATAAGATTAATACTTATACAATTACAAGATTACTCACATAGAATTAAACGTTTGCAAATATATTTTTAGCAGTCTTTTCATATGTTTTTTTTAACCTCCAGAACCACTGTTAGGTATATCTTCAAAGGATGAAATGAATGAATTGTAGCGTATGTGAAAAATGGCATTCTTGACCGGGATTTGAACCTGGGACCTCCAGATGAAAGACGGAGACGCTACCACTAGTGCCATGGAGGCTGGATTTTTCATATGTTAATATTAGGAAAAAAAAATTGATGCAACAAACCCATTTACATCATTTACTAAATAATTTTCTTGATTTAACAGTGAATCCTACTAAACTTTAAAATAAATTAATCCTAAGCATATATTATGTGTTCTATCTTTCAACATTAAATATTTAGAGTAGACATTATCAATTTAACAATTTGAAAGAAAAATAATTTAGTTATTAAAATTTCAACTAAATGATCAAAATTATACAACAAAGCATAGTTAGTTAATTTCAATCATTAAAAATTTCCAGAGGATATGGCCCTGCAAATCTAGTTGAGGTAGAATGATAATTAGCCATTACACAACTTCAGAAATCTTTTGTGGCCATACACTAACTTAATGTCTGAATTCATATAACCTGATTTAGATAAATCCATTCAGGTATGACATTGTTTGTAGAAAAAATTTCATTCTTGAAAACTTTTTTCAGTAAATGTTTTTATAGCTATTATTATGAACAAAATCAGAAAATTAAATAACCTGATCTATAAATGATATTCATGATTTATTTATGTGTACAATACAAACAAAATCAACTCTGTTATAATCAAGCAATGTTATAATCTAAATAATACCTTTGGTAATCTAGATCCTGCAAAGTTAGTCATACAATAGAAAATCATACAACTTATTCTTACAGGTTAAGATTAAAGTTTTTTAAAAAGGAATAAAATATTTTTATCAAATAAAAGACTCTATATTATATTTACACTGTTTATATTCCATTTACATTGTAATTTGAAGATTACTATTCTGATATATTCAGTTGCATAGTTCCTATCTTCAAATCACCTTCCATAATATTTTCATATACCAAATAACAGTACAATTTACCATCTAGTTTGTTTACTATTTCACTAATAGGCTATTTTAGTCTGACAGAATCCTCTTGTATTAAAAATATGATCACTTATTTACCCTTCTTACACTTAAAATTGCTGAATGAATCAAATAAAATTGCTGAAGAAAAAACATCTTAATCAGTTCATTCAGTTTTTGTATCCATACTTTCATTTTATACAATATAATTTTTTTATTGTACAATATTTGACAATGTGGAAGACAATGAACTTAACCAACAATTTTTCATAAATGAGAGTTGGAAAATACACAGTTTTTGATTTATTTTTTCTTGAAGTGTAAGAAGGGTAGAAAAGTGATCAGTGATCAAACAAGCTTTTGATAAAACTAATCATTGGTTTTATAAAAAAAAAAAAGAAGAAAGTAATATTCATTAACTTCATACTCAGCTGCATAATTTCTTTACAAAAAAATAATAAATAAATAAAAATATATAAAAAGTGACAAAAATGGAAATGAAAATTAATTTTTACACGTAATTTGAAATTGTCTAGTTGTATATTTCTGCAAGTTCAAAGAAACTAATAGTGTTTCTTAAAAGAGAACTATTCTGTGATCTTTTAGTTTACAAAAGTTAAAAGAAATAATTTGAATTAACAGGGGAACATTATTAATTAATTATACATATGAAATATTTATCAGAAAGCACAAATATGGGAGAATAAATGACTAACTGACTGAAACTTAACGCAGTGTTATAAAAGAATATGATTAATGATAAAAAAAAAACAAATTTGACTTTCAGAGGATTAAATAAAATTGGACTATTTCCAAAAAAGATAACATGAGAATCTACTACACCAGTAAAACCAGGGTCATCATGCTCCTAAATCTAAAAATATAAAAATTAAGTAATTAAAAATTATTTAAAATTAATCCTAATAAATTTTAAATTCAAATTAAATGTTTTAAAATTAATCTACCGTGGAAGTTCTGCATAACAGAACTTTAACGTGATCTAAATATTCACAGAATAAAAACTATTTAATCTATTACTTCACTGTCAAAAAAGATCTTATCACTTATCTAACTACTCTAAAGTAACTAAGCCAACTTCTGTAACCTGTAAACAAAAAATTACTTCTTCTAACAGTAACTGTCATAGTGAAATGTAATCTGTCAATAGTTTTCCTATTTATATACTAGTCAGCCTTAGAAATTCATTTGGTAATAAAGTAAAAACTGAATCATTAGATGAAGAATACATTTGGTTTTGTTTACAGTGAATCTCAGCTCTAGATTATAGCTCAAATGAATTGTCTTACAAATACAACAGCAAACTAACGAGTAAAAAAACTGTTATATAATATATACATATATAAAAGAATAATATATATATATATATATGTAAAAGAAAAAACATACCCATCCATTTCAGACAGAAGTTGATTAATGGTTTGATTTGCATATGGGTGTAAAACAGAATTTGTACGCTTAGCTCCAACCGAATCAATTTCGTCAATAAATATGACACATGGTGCTCTGTCTTTTGCAGACTCTGTATTAAAAAAAAAAAAAAGAATATAAATAAGTTAGCATAAACAAAAAATCTGCATTACTTAAAATTATCAATGTTTTAATAAAAAATCTTTTTTTTTTTAGTTTTGAGGTGGTAAATAGTTAAATTTTTGTTGGCTGAACTTGCAAAATCAAATAAAAGGTCTTGCAATAAGAAACTAAAAGTAATGAAGTAATATGTTGCTCATTTGTTTGGTCTAGTAATCAGAAATAGTATTCAAACACAATCAAACGATTGATCGTTTGATTCACACATTACATCATTATTGATAATGATGTAATGTGATGAGAATCAGTATTTGATTTATTTAAATAATTTATTTGTGGAATAACATGTAAGAAAACATGAGCACTGTATAAATATTCCTGCCCTGGAGTCAAGATATTCAGTGTTAGTTTACCGATTGCTAAGTGTTGGTGTAGTAACTTATACAGTTTTTTTTTTTTTTTTAAGTTAAGTATCTTTTAAAGTATGATAACTTTCTATGGTAATAAATGTTGTAATCCATTTCAAGAAATAGGTCATAATAATGTTACTAAGAATTTAAGAAAAGTGTTATCATGAGAAAATAATCCAAGTTTAGAAAGTGATTGGAAGATTTGTGGTAATTGTTGCAAAAAACTTGCCTCAATTAGTAAGTAATAAACCTTCAGAAGAAACAAATGATGATGAAGCCCTTTATGATGAAATGAATTTGTCTTTATGATGAAAGTATCAGAGTCTAGTGAGTAATATACTCAATAAAAGTCTAGTGAAGTAAAACCTTTTTTTATCTGTTTAGCCTCCGGAACTACCGTAAGGTATTACTTCAGAGGATGAATGAGGATGATGTGTATGAAT
>JAAAKQ030413996.1:0-24906 GCA_010016005.3 Zanna intricata
AAACGACTGGCACTGGATAGGGAATCTTGGAGAGCTGCATCAAACCAGTCAAATGACTGAAGACAAAAAAAAAAAAGATATATCATTGAAAAGCTGTCAATGAGGGCTTATTACTGCAGTTAAGGAAAGTCCAAAATCCAATTTTTTTTTTTGAATTTTGTCTTTTTTGGACACTTTTGGTACAGTCGATTGCAATCAAAACGGGAGGTGCACAGCAAGATATTACAACAATCATAAATCGAAAATTTCGTTTTTGAGTTATATACATACGTATGTACAAACGTCACACCGAAACTAGTCAAAATGGATTCATGGATATTCAAAATGGATATTTCCGTTTAAGTATGAAAACCGGAAATTTTTTTATACATATTTTATATACTTTTTTGCCTAATAAATAAAAAAAAATATAAATTAAATAAAAAATTGTTGTTTTAAATAAAACGAATTAAGAGTTTTTTTTTTATTTATCTAATATAAAAATATATTTTCTCTTTAAAAGATCATTGATGTATTAACCGTAATTTGATGAAATAATTAAAAATAGACACAAGAATCAAACTTAAACTTGCTCATTAATGTAACTCATTGCATAAGCATATATGAAAAATATAATACAATTCCTCATAATCTCAGTTTGAGTTTATGTTTTTTGTTGTTGATCTTAAATTAAGCATAACTGAAAAAAAAAAAACAACTATTCTTCAAATTTATACATGCGCAAGTCCAGATACACTGCTACAGTACATCTAAATTTCAAAGAAATCTATCAAGTAGTTTTGTAGATTTTCAAGCCAAAAATTTTATATAATGTCTTATATATACAAATATAATGAAATTACATATTAAGTAAATGACATTGTTGTACTCTTCATATCTCAAAACGTAAAGAAACTTCAATTTCATCCCCTCTATCATATCGTGTAATCGAAATTAATACGATTTCCTTCAAAATTTTGGTGAAAAAACCTTGTTGAAATAAACCATTAATCTCAATTGATATTAACTCCCTCTTTTAGTATATTTTCAATAAAAATTAAGTAAAATATTTATTTTACTAACAGGTATTTTTTGACTGGAAATTTCTAAAAGAATTTCAAAAATATTAAATTTTTTAAATGGTTGTTTTTTTTTTTGAGATTGTTAAACAAAGTGATCACTTACATAAATGATATTAAAGAGCCTATTTTGGTATTTTGAAAATTTATTCTTAATTTTTAAAGCAGCTCCTAAGATTTTATATTTTAAATAAGAATATATATATATACAGTTAATAAATATTTACTAATAGTTTCCAAGTTTAGTAAATGATTAAAGTGAAAAAGAAATTGATTAATTATGCGAATGAAACAAATTTTAACATCCCTTAAAAATGTATCATCTGCAAAAATGTTAAAATATGCATAAAAAAAAAAAAGAAGATATTTTTAAGAAAAATATTGTCAATGTAGTTAAAATTGGCAATTGTTTAACTGCAAATAACTCTTCAATATTTTATCCATTAAAGTTAGTTATATAAAATTCTTCCATTGAATGAATTTTTAAAGAAATCCATTGGAATTAAATTCCATCCGTTATGGAATTGAATTTTATTTTTATTCCATAACCTTCTTATCCCTTTGCGACCACCGTTAGGTATTACATCAGAGGATGAGATTAATTATTTTTGCGTGTGTAAAAATGCCATGCCTGACCGGAATTCGAACCACGAACCTCCGGATAAAAGGCCGAGACATTACTAATCGCGCCACGGAAGCCAGCTTCTTATATAAACTTAATCGCATCAAAAAAGTAAAAATGTGTCTGTGATATTTAGAGGAAAAATTTTATTTTGTTTCAAATTTTTATTTACTATCGGTTACATTTTAGTCAGAAGTTATATAACTGAATAAAATATTAAATGAAAAAAAAATTACAATAAAGACGAAGACAGTAGAAAATTCGATAATCTATGTTACACGATTTAATTAATCAATTAATTAATTTAAACTACCAATAATTAAATGGTACATTAAGATAAACAATTAAATCTCAAAGTAATTAGTTTAAATCAAAATTTATAAAAAAGTTAAAATTTAAAATTAAATTGAGATAGTTTAAATTTAAACCGGTTTTAGCACAGTGAAAGAAATAATGGAAACAAGCATCGGAGTATAAAATTTATTCTTAATACAAAGTATAATTAATTGAACTATATAAATCCTATATAAATCTTCCTATAATTAACTTTTACATTTCAAGTAAATTATAAATCCTTTACAACTTCTTAATTTAATAATTAAAAAAAAAAAAAAAATTGTTATTTATGTAAAGTAATAAAAATGTAACCAAACTGATCCAAAGTGGTTAATAGCTAAATTAGTGAATCGCTTGGTTTGCTTTTCCTTAATTGTTTGCCTAAATACATTAGTTAAATTATTGTGTGTACGAACATTATAAAAAAAGCTTGCTTTTTTAAATTTATCAACATTACTGATGATATTTCAATTAGGTAATTGTGAAAATTCACAAGTTCCGTTGCACGTTGTGTACACTAACTAGTTTCAAATTTAATTCATAAATAAACGAAAGAGAAAATGACCATTCTGATTAAACAATTGAACATCAGTTCAAATTATATTAGAATAGTGTTATTTTATTTTTAATTGGCTTTTGGAAGTACCTTCTCTATTTATCTGTTTAGCCTCCAGAACTATCGTAAGGTATTACTTCAGAGGATGAATGAGGATGATGTGTATGAATATGAATGAAGTGTAGTCTTGTACAATCTCAGGTCGACTACTCCTGAGAAGTGTGGTTAATTGAAACCCAACCACTAAAGAACACAGGTATCCACGATCTACTATTCTTTTGGAAGTACCTAAATTATTTTATGTGATTTCTAAAAAAAATTACTGTTTTTGGAACATGTTTTGAATGATTCTACAGTACACATTATTAAATTGATCAGAAAGAGATATGGCAACGAGATTAAAACATTTAAAAAAAAAACATAAACTAGGTCTTGGGAATTTGGATCAAAAAGGCTGTAAACAATTCCGATGAGAAACTATAATTAAAATAGTTAACTATTATGCTTGAATCACATGATTATTACAAATCAACGAACATTTTCAAACAATATTATTTTATAATGATAAGTAATTAGATCCATTTACCATTTATTTTTAAATTCTATTAATAATAATAATTTAAGAATAAAATAAATTACCAGTATAAACAATTAAACAAAAAAAAAATTATTATATATATAAACAAATAAATAAAAAATTTAAAGAAAATAATACATTTATAGTGAAATGCGATAAAACAAACAATCGGTGGTTATTGATAATAATGTATACATTGTTAAACCAATAAATTTATAATAGAGGAAAAAAAGCTTGTTAGTAAGTAGATTTAATTATTTATTATTATATAATCGTACCAACGGGACATGCTTTATAAAATTAATGTTACATTGTGATACCCGAAAAAAAAACTGATTGTAATTATAAAATTAAACGGCATATTTCATAAATATACAAATAATAAATAGTTCTTGACGTATAACTTTAATCTTTTATTAACTAAAAAAAAAAAAAAATTTAATTAAAAAAAAAATATTTTAAAGGGATATAAATATCTGTTTTAAAATAAGTAATTTATGAGAACTATTTTAATAAGATGTATTTACAGGGAATATTGCGGTGATTTAAAAAACCTTTTTAATGTATATTAAATTGTTAAAATACATTAAATATATTTTTATTAGTAAAACCTGTTTGTATACATATAAACAGATTTTAATAAATTCATTTAATGATAATTTTCCCAAAAATTTACAAGATTTTACGAATTATTAAATATTTATACAAGTTCTTTTAATATAATGTACTAAGATACGATTTTTCTTAACTCTTACGTAAAAAAAAAAAAAATGAATAACAAATAAATAATTTTTAATTCAAAATATTTAGTTATGAAATGTAATTAAAAACAAAATTCATAAATATACTACATATTAATTGTTGAATTATTAATTCAGATTTTCCACGTTTACAGCGTTTATTGAAAAAAAAAGCGGCATATAACACTATCTAGCGGGAACCAGCTGAACTGCTGTTGTTTAAAAGCACCACCAGATGGTGCAAGATTGCGCAACTGAACGGGAGTCGATAGGGTTGAATGAACGGGAGGTTTTTGTGGGTGGAATGATCGATGTGTTAAGCCCACGTGCAACACACGTGGTTCTTTGTTTTCATCTCGATTGTCTGCTACAGTCGCGTATAAATTTCCTCTCACATAAATCAAAATAAATTCTATTCGCCGTTTCATTCGTATTGTAAAAAGATACTTTTTTTCTTTTTTTTTTCTTCTTTTTTTATTTTTTAATGTTTATCGTGAAAATTCCATCACACGAATTACAATTTATTAATACTTTTAAAACATAATTACATACAAATACTATTTTAATTTCAAGGTAATATTTCAGAAAACAACTTTTATATTGAAAAAAAAAAAAAATTAAATGTAGCGTAGAAGAAAATTATTTAAAATAAAAATATTATGAAAATACGGTATTTAAGTTTAGCAATTACGCAATTATTTTAAATTTAATACTATACTTATACGTAAATGTTACATAAATTATGTAGATTCGAAAATATATTTTCTAGTAAAAGTATTAAAGCAATTTATAAGTATAAAAGCATTGTGTCCTCAAGATATTCTAAAAATACTTTATTTTGCACTTATACAATCAAGATTGAGCTATAGATTAGTTATTTGGGGTGGATCGAACTTAACTTCAATAAAACCACTGATGATCGCTCAAAAACATATAGTTAGAATAATAACCAAAAAGCCTAAAATGGCTCGGTCACTAGATATTTTTAGAAAGCTTAGGTTGCTCCCGCTAAGGCCGCTTTATTTTTTAAAATTATTAAATAACTTTTATCTGCGTAATAAGAAACCATTGAACCTTAATTTTAATAATATTTTTAGGCCTGGGAGAAATTCTGGTAAAATTATTATATCTCGCCCTAATAAGAAGTATTTCAAAAGAACTCATGATTTTATAGTTCCTAAACTTTATAACTATTTTTATAATTTAATTATACAAAATAAATCCTGCTATAAGAAAAGAAAGGAATTTATAAACAATTTATTTTCAATAAATAATGTAGAGAGTTTGTATTCTTCCTAAATATTTTCATATTATTTAACCCATTCTCTATTTAATCATCTCATAGTAATGTATTGATATTTGTTTTAACATTTTAAGAGTATATGCTATAGAATGGGCATTTATCCAGCTTGTTTATTTTGAAAATGTTCTACAAATATAGCATATAACATATAGCATATATAATTAATTATATATTATGTAGTTGAATATATATCTTATGTTTATAATGATTTTTATTTTAATTCTAATTTATCCATTTTGGTTTGATTTTGTTAAATATTTTTTTTTTTTAGTATTTAACGATTTTTTATGTTGTGTTGACTTTTCTTTTTAGGCCTAATTCACTTTTTAATTAGTAAGTAAGAAACACTTTTTTACACAAATTATTACTCATTGAAAGGAGTTCAACTGAAATATATTTTCTTCATTAATTAATAGATTATTTAATATTTTTTGTTTAACCTAAGCGATTCAAAATTTTTATTCTTGCAAATATGTCCGGATGTTAATCTCCAACACAGTTTGGCCTATGGAGATACCTAATTTTCAGTCTACTTAACTTTATTGGTTTTGTAAGTAGGGTGGGGTGATTTGTTTGTAACTTTTAAGTTTTTATATATGTTGTACAGTTAGTTTTATAAGCCTTATAACCTTCTAAGCCTTTTATAACTATCTTACTGTAATTTGTATGTGTTTCCCGGGTTCGAATCCCTGTCAGGCATGGAATTTTTTACATAAGCTACAATTCATTCATCTCATCCTCTGAAGATATACCTTAACGGTGGTTCCGAGGTTAAAAAAAAAAAAAAAAATGTGTTTTACTGAAGATAACAGATATGATTATTATTATTACGGAAGCATTAATGGCATATATATTTAAAAAAAAAAAAAAACAATTGAGAAATTATAAATTTTTTTTCTCTTTGTTACATTTTAATTTCTTACAGTACAAAGAAGAAAAAAAATAATGCTATTAGTAAAAAAACAACACATTCATAATGCATGTTTTCTTATTTTAAGAAAATTTGATACCTCTTCAAACCAAAATATATTAAAATCGTTGGGAGATTTTTTAATGAAAAAAATTTGTATGCACTCTATCCATGTACAAACACGTAATTTTAGGTTTGTACAACATTAATAACTATTCTAATATTACAAAATTTGATGAGGTTAGCATGTATAATTGATTTTATTATTACATTTATTAAGAAACCGATTAGTTGATGAGCAAAAAGCCAGAGGATTCTACATATTGAGCGTACATGACGTTCTAAATATTAATCTTTGCGTCATTACAATTCTACTGTGGGTTATTAAGAAAGGTTTAACTTAGACAAGTTAGATACATATGTCAATTTGAATTCTCATTACGTATAGTGAAACAAAATTTATAAACAGTTATTAAAATTAAGAAAAATGCTTCTTGCGTAATCATCAGTAAGGTAAATGGTTTTGGACCTGTATTCTACATTCCATTATGTTCTACGCTAACCCCAAAATCATACTTAATTTAACCACAACATATTTATTAACCTCCTTTATATTCTCAACTTCACACATTGTTTAGCAACTTCTAATCGAACTTGTCTTGAAAATGTACCAAATGTTACCTATATGTTTTAAATATCTCAATTTCAAATTTGATCTACTCAAATACTTTCCAGTACCCTCTGCCACATTTCAAAAATCTTAAATATCTTCCTTTCCTTTCTATTTTCCCTATTTCTTACCATAAACCATAAAATTCTATAAACCCATGATAATTCTAGAAATTTGTTTATAATTTTTATATGTAGCAGATTTATTACAAGTAAAACCTCTTTGCTTTTTTGAAACACGTACTGAGAAATGAATTACTAATTTAATCGCAATTAAAAAAAAAAAAAAAACTAAAACATTAAACAAAAATAATTACCCAGATAACAAATATCTTCTACGTATGTTACACATTATTCCTGTAACCTAATATTTAACAACATATAACCTTTCTATCTAACAGATCACGTTTGTTTATAGCTTTACATGAACTAAATTTTTTTCACACATAAATTCATTTCATTTAGCATTTTTTCTAATTGTTTTTTTAAAATTTTTTTTTGTTATGCCAGAATATAAACATATATCCAATGTTATAAGTGAATTTTAAAAATTTAATTTTTCTAATTAGATATTTTCTCTACTTTAAATATTTTCCTTCTATTTATTTTTACTTACTTATTTATATTTTACTTAACTGTTTAGACTTAAGTTTTAAATCACTTCATTTTTAATTAAAACCGGTCTTCTGTTATCTTCTATTCTTATAAAATATAACTTCTTGATTCTATTAACGTTTTTAAAAAGATTTCTCTATACCATAAAATTAAATCTGAATTATCTTATAATTATAAATATTTTATTTCATTCCACATTTCTGAATTGGTTAGATTTATAAGTGCCTTATAGGTTGGTTTTAGTTTTGTAATCTTACTTTATAAAAATTTGAAGACTAGCGTTTTCTCTTTTGTATTCAACCTCTTTTTTATCTAGAAATGATCATAATTTACAACACCTTAACCAAATTTTCAATGCCGTTTTATTCATGGTAATTAAATTCGTAAAAACCAAGATTTAAATATAATTGAAGTGACATGGAGTATAAAAAAATGTTTGCATGTATTGTATAACTTGTTTGCATGTATTGTATTACTGTCATATAATGCATAGTAGGCAACATTAAAGGTTATTTAAAATTTTTTTTTTTTAAATTACAAGAATATAATATAATCACCATTTTACAAGAAAAAAAAACAAAAAAAAAAACTATTATTTCATATCAATGATTTTATTTCATATTATTTTGTCAGTGATTTTATTTTCTACGTGATCTTTATTCTATATAACATAATACTTGATTTATATTTTGATACATTCAAACAAACATTGTGTTTTATTAGTAAGTATAATTAATTAATTTTTTAAGGTAACTATAAAGAAATAAAAATAGTTATTACGTTTATGAGTGAATCAGTGCAAATATGAAATCGGCAAACAAAGAAAGTGATAAACTGTTTTGATAAAAACTTCATTTATATCATTACTAAAAAAAAATTCATCTGCCATCGATACTCTACCATTAAATTAATAATGAGTTAAGGATGCAATATTTCATTATCTCTATTGAAATAACAAATATAATATTTTAAATATAATTCATTCTAAATGAAATCTCAAGAGTGATGTATGGTAATGTGAAATTAAATATCTGTTGGGTATGAAATACCCAACCAATACCCGACCAATTCTGGCCGGGATTTGAACCGAGTACCTTCAAGATTAAAGATAATGACGTTACCACTCCGCCAAGGAAGTACTACTATTAAACTATTTAATAAAAGTAAAATATCATTAACCTTCATAAAAAAAAAGTTAAACATTTAAAACTGAAACTAATTAGTTTTAAGTGAAGAGTATTGGGGAGGGCCGGATATGCGGAATGCACATTGACCCTCCCTAGGGATAGATCCTAGGGCCGGGAAGGGCAGGTCTCCGGAGGAGGAGCTCTTCTGCACCCCAGAAGCGGGGAGTTGAGGGGTCTCGATGAAACTGGGGAGACCCCAATGGGGGGGTCCAGTTTCTGAACCTGTGCTTGGGGGGTAGTAGTTAATCTGATGCCACGACACTCCACTGCATAATGCCTAACGGCAGGTCCAGTTGCCTTGGGGATGTATAAAAAAAAAATTTAGAGAATTTCTCAGGGATTTAAAAGGACAGTAAAATAAGAAAATAAGTACTACAGAAGTGTCTGTACCACAGAAGCAAGTTTTAGATCACTTATTAATGATCTAAAAGTATAGTGTTTTTATATATATATATATATTTTTTTTTTCTTATTGCCTTTTATAAAATTAAGATTTTATAAAACTAAAAAAAAAAAATGTACGCAAATTAAAATCAGGTTATTTCCATTTACATTAATTTGGGAGTTATCCTATAATTACATATCCACTATGCTTAATATAACGTTGCATTTTGTTTTGACTATCACCTGTTTGACTGGTTAAATGGATCACTTTATTTTATTCTAAGAATAAATTATCTTCAATCCATCTATCCTACGTCATACATTTTCAGTTATCTAATTCACATGTAATATACAAATATTATAATTATATAATATAATATAATTAATTAATATAATCATATAATATTACAATTATTTTACTGCTTAATCTTCAATAATTCTTTTTAGAACTGGATCACACCATTTCATTCTTCAATTCGCTAATGACACAACTAAGTTTTAATTATTTTTACAAGCATTTCTCATAATTTCAATTGAAATTTATTTATAAAATCTTTTTGCGTGTACTTTATCAATAAATCTTGTTTTCAAGCGGGTTAAATTCTCATTGTAAATTTAAAATATTATAAATATATACAGAATGATTCACGTAATATTACCGGCGCTTTATGATCTCATCCTACTAGCTAAAATAATGAAAAAAGTTCATTTGTATAAAGATGGGTTTGGAAACGTTCCAATATCAAGTTACGGCTAGCGAAAGATTTTGTTCTGATTCGATTCCTGGAAAAAGAGTGAAATAAAACCATATTGAAATTCTAGGAACACAAATTAAGAGCTAAATTTAATGGTTTCTGATGGTATTTGAGTTGCGAAATTGAATAAAAGAGGTTTTAGAACCATAAATTCAGTAGTTTTCATAATATCCGACATAAAACAGAAAAAATTGTTATCTAAAAACATGTTCGTTTTTAATGTTAAATAACAAATAAATACCTAAAATTTACTATCAAATTTTATAGAAAAATTAACGCTGAAAAATTTGTGTAAAAAATCCAATAAAAGGTAAATATGTGTAAAGAAATTAAATATTCAAGAAATGAAAAATATATAATAATTATGTGTGCGTTATATATTTTAAAAATCATTTTACTCTATATTACCGCTAATCTCTTACAATCTACATATTTAATCCTATTATTTTAGTTTTGACTATTCAATTCTCATTTAAAAAAATTAATTTTATTATAAAAATACATCAAATAAATATTCGATTATAATACTTTACAGAGACTTCTAATGGATTAGTCGAGTATCAATATGACACTACTAATAGGCTCAAATGATTAAAAACAGGAAGGATAATTTTTTAAATTTCTTTTTTTTTTCATATGCACAAAAAATTTCTTAATTTTATACGATAGGGCTTAACTTTTATATATAATATATCACACGACCAGATGGATAAAAAGATAATTTTCTTCTTCTTTTTTTTTTTAAATTAAATTTTTTAAAAGGGTTTTGCATTTCTAAATAACACTTTTCTACAGAAACCAATGTGTCTACATGCGGGTCGTTTGTGGTTAGGTTTGTAGGAGATCAAAATATTCTCCGAAATACAGTTAGATTATGTTTAAATATGAGGGATAAGTGAAACTGAAATGGTAAAGGCATATAGATGTTTGAAGGCAAGAGAGGGTTGTGTGTAAAACCGACAGACAGCATGGCTCGGCCACTTGTTGATCTGGCCTAGTCGAACATTTCTGTTATACTGTGCCATGCCTATTTTACTACGCGTTTGGACTGAACTGAATTACTACATTACGATGATATTTCACAATCACAAATAATTGTTTCAACAGCATAAAATTTTAATGTATGGTTGTAATATATTTTTCCCACCATACTAAGTTTCCTTAATCGCATTATATATTTAAATTCATTAATCACATAAAAAGAAAATTATTTTTTTTTGTATTGCAATAATAGAAATAACTAATTACACTTTTTTATTTAATTTTTTTGTGGTCTTCAGTCATTTGACTGTCAATTATAATGTCATAAGTCTGTCTCTCCTTTAAACTATATTTTTCCAAATGCATCTTTTATCATCGATTTGCCACGACACCACTTCATTTGTCACTTTATTCACCCATCTGATTTTTAACATTCTCCTGCAACACCAAATTTCAAAAGCTTCTAATCTTTTCTTTTCAGGTACTCCGATTGTCAAAGTTTCACTTCCATATAAAGCTAAGCTTCAAACATATACTTATAGAAATATTTTTCTGACGTGTAAATTAATTTTTGATGTAAGCAAATTATATTTCTGACTGAAGGCTCGTTTCGCCTTTGCTATTCGGCATTTTATATCGCTTCTACTTCGTTTCTCTTTAGTAATTCTACTTCCCAAATAACAAAATTCTTCTACCTCAGTAATATTTTCTCTTCCCATTTTTATGTTTAATAGTCCATCTACATTATTTCTACTACATTTCATTACTTTCGTTTTGTTCTTGTTTATTTTCATGTGGTAATTGTTGCATAGGACTTCCTCCATGCCAAAGTACCTAAATCTTTTTTACTCTCTGCTAGAATTACTATATAATCAGCCAATCGTAGCATCTTTATCTTTTCACCTAGCACTGTTACTCAGTGCTAAATTGTACTTTAGCTTCATTAACTGCTTGTTCTAAATAAAGATTAAAAAGTAACGGGGATAGGGAACATTCTTGTCGGACTTCCTTTTTTATTGCTGCTTCTTTTGTATGTTCTTTGATTATTACTGTTGCAGTTTGGTTTTTGTAATTGTTAGCAATACACTTATTTTGTATACATACAATAATTAATACACTTTTTAGATAAAATATTTGTATGTACCCCTCTGTAAAATAATGATAAAAAATTTATATTTATTTACCATATATAGTTAAAATTTTTAAAATATAATTTTGATGTTGAAAATATTTTTACAAAACATGAATTATACATTTTTTTTCAAGAAATACATTTTCTCGCAATTAATGTTAACGACAATTGATTTTCCAAATGACTTAGATTCACTGAAAACCTGACAACTGTATTGCTGAATTTATTCTAAACTTAATTTATTTATTTTTTTAACGAAAAAGATAAATATTTGTAACCAAACAACAAATGTCTAATTTAAAAATAAACTGACGTTTAAACACACAATATACAACTGTGAGGTATTCTCAAGGCAAAAATTGTGATAATTTAATAATTTTATTAACAGATTCTCTAAATTATTACAAATTTCTGCATTTGTGATTGTATGAACTTAAGAAATTTATAAAACAGATAAACATTATTACACACAAAAAGATGTTAAAAATTTTGGCATTACTTTTGAAAGAAGTCGAAAAAAATCGTA
Organism: Zanna intricata; assembly: GCA_010016005.3. Taxonomy (NCBI): domain Eukaryota; kingdom Metazoa; phylum Arthropoda; class Insecta; order Hemiptera; family Fulgoridae; genus Zanna; species Zanna intricata. Next base: position 12,352 of record JAAAKQ030413996.1, read on the forward strand.
TAAATAACAACAAATTAAAAAAATACACCTACATCGCTAATATGTCTGCACCCTATAGACTAAGAATTATTAAATTATAATTTATTTTAAAGTAAATAATATTACCGGAATGCTGACGGGAATTGTTTTTTAAGAAAATCCGATCGGCTGATTTATTTATTTACAGTATTAAATATGTTTATACGTTGAAATATTAACAATAAGTAAATAAAAAAATTGCTGCGGTTAGATTATTAAGTTAATTTTTCCATATTTTAACTAAACTCATTTAAACAATATATGTTATATTTTACGACTAAACTTAACTTACTCTTTTGTACTCCCATTTAATCCCGTCTCTATTTCTTGAGCCTCATTGACTCAGACCGTATTAAGTAATGCACCGTTTTTGTAAATTACTTAGATATCAATCGAAGTATTACTGTCCATATACTTTAAAAATATGGTGGCATCATTATAGCCATCTGCAGCAGCAGATATCTACAATAATGTGTGTGTATGTGTGAGCGCGCGTGTGTGTGTGTGTGTGTGTGTGTGTGTGTGCTTGGAGGCGTGAATGTGACAGTTGTAAAATAATAATACACATTTGTTCAAAATATAACATAATGCAATACAGATACAACTAACTCTCAAAATACAACTAACTATCTACCAGTGGCACATAATACAACTAACTCTCTAACAGTGGCACTTAAAAAATTTCTACCTTTGGCACGCTTCTTCAATTTGTACGTGTAATTGAACACTGTGATAATACATCTGGCAACGCTGTTTACCATAACATCAACTAATTTTTATAAACAGTATATTTGTTATAAATAGATACTAGTATATGTGCATGTAATTTAATCATTAACAGCTAAAATAAGACGAAAAGTTACTAACATCTTTCTATTCTTCACGTTTTAAGATTAAATTAACATTGATTAGTGTGTTTCAGAGAATAAGTACGTTATAAAATACATATTCAAACCTTAATCGAATGGTTTTAGGTAACGTGATAAACATAAGATATTTTCGAATATAGATAGCATAGCACTTTTATAAAAACAATGCTGTTTAATGATCCCGGGGTAAGGGGAAGTATGAAAAAAAATGGGTTTTCCGCCAAATTTTTCATTAATATTCATAAGAAGGATGAACTTAACTAATGAATTTTATATAAGTCTTTATTTTCCTGTTTAGCCTTTGGAAGTGCACCCGTAAGACATTCTTTGAGAATGAATGTAAGTGAATTGCAGTCTCTAGAGCCACAGGTCGACCATTCCTTGTTAATTGAAACCAACCACCAAATTTCACTAGTATCCACGATCTAGTATTCAAATCCATATAAAAGTGACCGCCTTTACTAGGATTTGAGCCTTAGAACTCTCGATTTCGAAACCGGCTAATTTTCAATGACGAACTCACCACTAGACCGATCCGGTGAATAATTTTATATAAGCCCAGCTAGGGCAAAAATTACAACCAATAAAATGGTGGTATGTGTGTATTATATAAATATGTGATAACATAGAAAATTCGTATAACGCCGTTAAAGAGCAAACAACATCACTCTCAGAGAAATCAAGTCTGTCTTGTTTCGTATAAATCTACGCTTACCATGAGAAAAACTTTAAAAATTATAAATGCAAAGAAAAATATTCCTTAATTCTTTTTTGTTGTATCTGATAAAACTCAAAGATTGCGCTTGATTTATGAAATGGAAATATTTACGAGTATGTTACGGCTGATCGGAATTCGAACCAGGATCTTTCGGAATAAAAGGCTGAGATGCTAGAATTCCACCCCGGCGGTAGGAAATAGTTATTGGAGTTCATTGCAGGAGCTTTAATAATATTTCTTATAATAAAATACACTTCTTTTTCTTCCTCGTTATTATGTTTCTAAAATAAAATATAATCATAAATTATTACGAAGCATCCAAGATAATTCTAAAAAAAAAAAAATATGAACATAATATTTTAGATAATATATTTTCAATCGCTTTCAAGCACTTTGAATACTTGCATTAAAAAATATAAATAATTGTATTTTACAGATTAATTAAAAAAAGTATACTTTAACTGAAATAAATAATTTAGCAGCACGTGCAACTATAAATAAATAATGAAAACTTACAGTTTGACAGGAAATGCCTTAGATCGAATTTATTACTCACCTGAAACATAAAAAGCAAAATTATATTAATTATAATTAATATAAATCTGATATATTACGGTAATATTTTGAAATTTATGTTATTCAAATTTGGATGTAGACAATATCATATATAGAATGGAAGAAAAGATTTTATCTTCGTTTAATAAAAATTTTAATTAGTATGCATTATTGCAGGTCTCTAATAATATTAATGTTTACCTGTTTAAAGGTAGATGCATCTTTTACATAATAATAAAAAGTCTTAAAAATATATATTTCTTCACTTTTTTAAAATCAATACACAACTCATAATAATTGGAAGAAATTTTTATCGTTATATCTATTTAGCATTACCAAGTCATTTGTAACAGTTAAATTATACTGTTTCCAAAGTGTACTGTTTTCTGTTGGTACTACAATATAGTTTACAGGTCGGTGTCTAAGATATCGCAACTTAGATATATCTTATAGGATATCCCTAGAGGTTTGTATGAAGATAATAGAGTAAGACATTTTATAATTAGCACAACTTACTTAGCTAATGATATATTTTACTATGTTTTATTTCCCACGGGATCTACTCTACCGAATGTGTAATTCTTCTCACTATATTTTAGGTCACTCATCTTAGTATTTCATTTAATTTCATTGTTATATAGTTATATATTACAAATATGTAAAGAAAGACAGGAAATTAAAAAAAAAAAAAAAAAAAAAATTACTTCTTAGTTTTTAACATTTTATCAGAATTTTTTTATATATACCAGTTTCAAAATTTAAGAGGATGTCTTCTAAGTATCTAATTTGTCGTTAAATTATTTATTTATAATCTTCAAGTATAATAGTTCAAATTTAATATAGTTATTGTATATAGTCAATTTATTGTAGTTAATTTACTGTGGTAAATAACAACAGTAAATATATTTACCACTGAAAAAAATAATTTACTAAGTTATTATTTAGTAAAATAATACTAGTACAAAAATGTCCATTTTGTCTCATCCTCTGAAGCAATATGGTCATTAATTAGTAATATGGTCAACACAGAAATATGGTAAAAATGGTCCCGGAGGTTTAAAAAATTAATTATTATTTTTTATTTAAAATTAACACTTGGTTTTGAAGGATGAAATCTGATAAATGTATTAATAACAGTTTATTTATAAAACTTAATATTTTATTTTTTTAATTTCATCTTGTTTCCCCCCATGGAGTCGGACTCACAATCAAGCATTTACACATCTCCAGGGGACATCATCGCCTCAAGCTCTCTGGGCAGGCACTAACGTTCCCTCCCAGGTAGCCGGGACTCGTTTTTTTAATTATATGCCACGCCTCTAATGAGGAACCTCGGAGAGAGATCCCTAACTGGGACTACGGTGTTACTTTATCCTGAGTGGGATACCTGGGTACCTGAGGATCCCACCCCTCCTGGACGGGGCTCTCTCAATCCTAGACCACCATCCCCAAGAACGAAGACGCACGGTTCTCATTTATTTTTTTTTTCAACCTCCAGAACCACAGTTAAGTATATCTTCAGAGGATGAGATGAATGAATTGTAGCGTGTGTGAAAAATTCCATGCCTGACCGCGATTCGAACCCGGGACCTCCGGATGAAAGGCCGACACGCAACCACTCCGCCACGGAGGCCGACCATTTCTTATTTCTAGCCCTCGGCTCCCAAGTGAATGTCCTCTGACATTACATTAGAAACATTTGAATTCCCCCGCAATTAAAGCATTGTTCCTCCTATCGGGACCACTGCAGGATTCAGCCTGGTGCCCTACTCCCAGCAATGAAAACATCACTCTTTGGCGGAAGTAGGTATAGTCTTACTAATTTTACCTTTAAGAAATATTGAAGGCTCTGTTCAATTGGCGTACGTAACCTAAATCACGCATTCTCTACATCCTTATTATGGAACAGTTGGCTACTCATAATGATTAAGAGCACTCCGAACACGGCGGAAACTGGGTAAGTTGTAGCCTCTATTAGAGATCCTCGTAAAGCGGCACGTTCTGAAGTAGTAACAGACTAATGGTATATTAATACCATTAGTGATACCTCAAGAAGTAAAATAGAGAATGAGGTTTTGTGTTAGCATATTAATGATGTATACCACAGCAAATAATGCTGGTGCTGCTTCAGTATAGAATACAACAAAATGTTTCTAATGATGACTTAGCATTTTTAAATAAATTTAAGCGCATATCTATGGAAGAAATTGGATAAAATAATAACCATGAGGACCGGAGTAGCATCAAACAATGATATTATCAGTCATCCCTGAGTGCCGTGGCGCAGCACATTTCCTACTCTTCATCATCACCATCTAGAGGTCACCCTTCGGGGTCTACTTATCCCTGGAGCATTCCAACAACCGTCTGTCCAAAATGTTCCTACTCTGGAGAGCTTCCCTTCCTGGCCGAACTCTATCTGGATCCGGACATGCTTTTCGCATGTCCTTCACCGCAACCTGTTCACTCTTAAACCTTGAGTGTCCCTCGTGCCATCATCAGAGGCACCCCGACTCCCTCGCTCTTTCGCTCTTGCGTGCAGTTGAGCCAAGGCGTCTTAGGTAAGATGCTTACCTCCTCAGCCCTAATCGTTGCCACGATTCGACCCTTTCACTTTCAAAGAAACTGTTTGGATTAATAAAATACATTAATATTTTTGCTGTTTTGACATTTTGGATGTTTTATTATAATGTGTAATTTTTTTACCTTTTAATTACTCAATTGTCTGGAATTCGCATTTCTACTGATGCATCTGTATCTTGTAAGCGTTTTTTTCTTCTTATTCTACCTGTCGGTCACAGTAGAATTATTTGTGTTACTTAACTTTAGTAAAGAATGTAAAATATCTACCTTGTTTAAGTTCCATCGATAACAATCTTATAAGTACGATAACTAACTAAGGTAACAGTAAATTTTACCATATTTTACCAACTATCTACTACCTAGGAACGAATAAAAGGGAAATCATGATGAAAATAAGAAGCCTCACCGTAAAGGATTCGCTCAAGACATACGTAACAGTATCAAAATGATGTATATATATATTTTTTTAACTTCCAGAACTACAATTAAGTATATCTTCAGAGGGATAAGATGAATGAATTGTAGCGTGTATGAAAAATACCATGCCTGACCGGGATTCGAACTCGGGACCTCCGGATGAAAGGCCAAGACGCTACCACTCGGCCACGAAGGCCGGCCAAAAAGATATACTATACATTAATCAATGTTATATGAAATTACAAAGGAATTTTGAATTGATAATGATTAATTGGACACTTTTCAAGGGTTTATGTGACTAAAATAGGCTAAAAAACTAAACATATTAAAGCTGTTAAATTAATGACAGAATTTTTTTTTCAGTAAAATTTATCCTCCATTTTGGTAAAACTTAGCTCAAACATGATAAATTTTAGTAATGAAAAGACATGATTTTTCGCAAAAATATATTGTAGTCGCTTTAAAAAACGTAACTAACACTCTATTTTACAGTTACAAACCATAACTGGAAAATTTATATTTTTTGTGTTCATTTTTTCATCGAATTTTTAGAAAAATAAAACATTTGGTTTAGTCAATCTGTACTGTGTCACATTTACATTTGATGTTCAATTAATCCTAATATTTTTAATGATTTACCGTTTAAAATTAAAAAGGATTAATAAGATTGATGAAGATATTTTTGGTGGAATTAATTTAATAATTTTAAATTAATTTAGTTTCAAATAACCCAAGTTTAGGTTAATCACAAACGAGGTAACTGGGCGTAAAACTTAACGTAATTTTTAAAAAAATATTTAGCATTAGGTTTTACAGTTAAATAAAGTAATTAAAAGAATGAAAAACTGATAAAATAAAAATTATAAGTAATCAAAATTATTCATAATGACAGACTACCTTTTTTTTTTTTTTTTTTTTTTTGTATTATGTTATACATTATATAATATTATAGTAAATTTCCAAATTTTCAATATTTAATATTCGTGAACAAGTAAGAAAAACTATTAAATAAAATTACAAATTAAAATTTTTCATACATTTATAATCATTGGTAAATTTTACAAATGCAATCATATTTAAATAAATTTATAATATTATATTATATTATAATAAATATCTATAATAAATTTTATTGAAAAAGATGATGATGATCATAATGTTTCGATTGGGTGTAGTTCAGCTGATCACAAGACTATCGTACAGTCGGATTTAAGGGACAAAATCCTCTCTAATGTAACTGCCAAACTGTCATAAAATGTTCAATATAAATACCATTGCTGTTCTGTCTATCTCCTCAATAAAATGGTAACGTTGATTCTACACAATCCAACAAGACCGGCTTTATATTTGTACGTATTCTAATAATTACAATGTCAAATATTAAAGCAATCAAATTATCATTTAAAAACAATTGGTATCTCTTAGTGGATTTTCATGAAAGAAAAAAATCTAATGCTTTTCATATGTTGATACAAATGTATTTTTATTCATGGTAAATTGATTTTACAAGTATAAAATTGTAACTCTTATTAAAAAAAAAAACATACAGAAATCTTAATCGAAAGAATAAATAATTTTAATTTATTTAAAAAACAAAATTAAATTTTTGTTAAGGATTTTCTGTACAACATAACTGCCATATATCCTATGATTTTTTTCTAATTTTATACATATGTTTTTGAGAGTTATTTATTCATTAGTCAGTTTGACTTTTGAAAACTTTATGATAATTGATCAACATATAATCTTAAATTTGGTATTCATGTGACAATTGTATTTGTTACAAAAAGAGAAATTATTCGTAAGCAATAGTTTCGTATTTTCACAGCAAAAAAAAAGAAATCTACATAATTATGGAAAACCATGAAAAAAGAGAGAATATTTTCTTAGCCAAAAGGTGTATTTATGAATTACACTTCTTTGAGCTCCAGTAATATTACTACGATCGCATTGATATTTAATCAACAATGTATGATGTTATTGAACCTTATTAAACGAGTAATTCTGAGTATTTAAAATTTAAAAAAAGTAATAAATAAATACCCTTCATACTGCGATATATTTCTTTAAATTTACGTACAAAACAATTTAAACTCTTATTATAACAAATAAATTTCATCTAAGTTAATTAGCTAAATTATCTATAATGCAGATTTTCTTTAAAAAGAAAAATAATAAATGTGAAAATTCACTTCGAATTTTAAAAAGATATTTCAGTAAACATGAATGTAAAAAACTTTTTTGTTGCTAATGAATTAGCTCACAACATAAGCACGTATTTAGGAATATAAAAATGAAAAATTTTTGCCTATGAAAAATTCCATGACTAAACGGGATTTGAACCCCATGTCCTTCGGATGAAAGGCTGAGACACTACTACTCTTTCCATCACTGATATACGCAATATATGAAATATATTTTAAAAATCATTTTAACTAATAATAAATTAGAACAATTTACAAAAATTCTTGAAATATTACTTAATGTAAAAAAGAAAAAGAAGTTACATCAACTAATAGATTGCACAATATAACACTTTGTAACCTTAAAAACATTTGAGTTACCTATTTTTTTTTTTTTTTTTTTTTTTTTTTTTTTTATGTTTAACCTCCGGAACCACAATTAAGTATATCTTCAGAGGGATGAAATGAATGAATTTTATCGTGTGTGAAAAATGCCATGCCTGACCGGGATTCGAACCCGGGACCACCGGATGAATGATTTACCTATTTGTATAACAATAACCAACAAATCGAGGATGTAGCTGTTATATAAGATAATTAATATTTATTGGTAGAAGAATATATTAAATTAAACTAATTACTTTAAAAATTAATACACTAATACAGAAAATGTGACAATTTTTTTTTTTTTTTTAATTAAGAGATTACTGTACGAAAAAGATTGTTAGTATAATGATCTCCAGATGAAATTATATTTTTAGGAAATGAAGCACCCAATACGCAACTGATTATATTAAACTTAGAATACATTGCAACAGAAAACAACAACATTTAATGTTAAAAATAAGATGCAAATATAACGATAAAATAAAAGAATTTAACAAGAAAAATAATTCATAGAATGAATCATATCATTCTTAGTTCCTAAGAATGATATGTTGACAGTCAATTTCAAGAGTGAAAATAAGAAAAATTGGAACATCTATGTTAAAGAAACGTTTAATAGAGAAATTTAACAGTTATTACGTAGTATGACGGAATTACTTGATAATGTATCATTCTGTATGCGAATTACGGATAATACGCTAAAAAGACAAAGAAAGGGCTGAAAAATTTTGAAAAATGGACAAGAAGGAAACATAAGTAAATTAAAATGACAAGAGAAAATGAAAAATTAAGAAATAATGAAGCAGTAAAAATATTTAGCAATCACTGCTAAAATCAACGCGCAAATTTTCTGCAGAGTTAGACATTCCATAATTGACAATGCGAGATCGTATGCAGAAAGGCTTGAGAGTTAAATGTTTTCGTCCAGCCTCAGTTAATAAGTTAACTGACAATGACCTTGATCGTAGTATTTATGCATGTCAGTTATTTATTAAAAGTTTTCCAAGGGCAAGCAATAGAAAAAAGGTCATGTTCTCGTAACTGAGATGTTTTTTCTGGCTGAAAGATAATCCTCATTTTTCTTTAGAAAATAACCATCCGCCTCATGTTATGATTTGAGCTAAGTTGACAATTGAATATCTCCTTGTTACTTATTTTTTCGATAGCGTGGTTAATCAACTCAGTTGTCTGAGAATGATGGGCGAGTGTTTGCTTCCAGAATTATTGGCAAAATGGATCGCTGATATCAATAACGTTTCAGCAAAATTGTGATCCAGAGCATTTTGCTTTGACTGTTTGCAGACACCTCAATGAAATTTTCCAAACCGTTGGATCGAAAGTGGTCACGATCCAATGGAGATCAATGGTGGTCAAGGCAGTCGAGTTACCGGCTTCACTGCCTTGATCAACAAGAAGCTGAATTGATACCTCATCAAACCTGACAATGTACTACTCCGGGGTTTTGTAAAAGACGAGATCCGAAAACGCAAATAAGTCAACAACGAGCAACTACTCCAAGACACTGTTTGGTCAGCATTTGAAATTATCACCTCTACTATGTTGTTGCGGATGAACACCCTGATCTGGAAGCACATACAGCTATGCTTTGACATAGTGAAATTCCCACAGACGTTTTAGATAAGTTCCGCCATACTAATCTTTACGGAATGCGACTGTAAACTGCACGTTCAACCTCATTTTAAAACTTTTTTAACTTTTCAAGATTTTTCTAACAAGAATTTGATTTCTTAACTGAAAGATTCCAAAGATTTGGATTAATTTCCCAAGAACTCGCTTTTTCATCTTCTTCCATATTCTTTCATCTATTTCATTTTTTTCATCATATCATTATTAATTGTAAAACGATTGAATTAAGGACTTAGTGGAACAAGATTTGTTGGTAGAAATTACCAACTACCCAATAAATAAATTAATCTGCCTCCTTCGATAGAAACAATAATCAGAATTTATAACGAAAGTTATCCGACATCAGCTCCCTGCAAGTGCTTATTATTAGCTATTGATCATAACCAAAACGCGCTCAAGGATAACATTTAAGTTCATAAAAATGACTAAAGAAACAAAAACACTTGGTTTTTAACCAAGTGTATAAGATTATTGATACAAAAAAAAAATGTATTCCTTCAAAAATTTGTTACGCTATTACTTTTTTCATCTTTATCTATCATTTAATAATGTTGTGGATTCTCTTTGAGTTTTTATTCCCCCGGACTACTGTGGTTACTTGAATCTTTCTGATAAGAATTAATGCAAGTGTGTTTATTTATGTAGACTTTTTGTCACTATATATAGCTCATACCCATATAAATCTATTTATATGTAGGCTTTATTGGGAATAAACGCTGGAAACACATTTTTACCTAAATTTTGTAATGACATTTATTCGTAGTTTGCTTATTGGAACTGATTGTAAATTACGATTTACGATTTGCAAGACGTTGCAAAATGTTAAAGTTACAAAGATGGTAAAAGCAATCATTTTTAAAATTATTTTTTGTGATTTATTTAATAATACGTTAAATATTTCTAATAATTAATGTACTTTCATACAACACTGTAACCGTTAGTTATTTTTGTATAAAATCATCGATTTATAAAAATTATATTAACATTTCATAGGTTTTCTTTAGCCAATTTATCATAAATATTGTAAAAAATCTATTCATTATTTTGTTTTTTTGTTTTAAAAATTAAGAAACATATATTTTGAACAAAAACCTAGTTAAAAATAATGAATTAAGTTAACATAACATAAATAGGAACTGGAACCGTTACGCATTATCAAAAAATTTATCGGTTGAATGGGTTTTATATTTTAGTAGGGGTACAAAAAACGTTGATGAAGTTTTAAATGGTATAAGTTATGTAATGATGTGACGGGTGGGACATGTTAGCGAGTACAGAGTGTTTGAGTAGTAGTTGGTAGGGGGTGGGAGGTGGTAAGGGCTGTTAGAAAGGGGTGAGATGGCCTATGGGCTTAAGTGCTCATTATCTTCTAACTGATGGCCAAATGTCAGGATGTAGGCCTGAAATATTCACCAGTTGACATTCTGTTCTGCTTCACCTCTGTAAAGGCTAATATCGACCAGAGTTAGTCAGCCAACTACTGTTACGTTACTAGGGTACGTGAATTCCCTCAAACCCCTGCCTTTCTCTATTATATACCTTTTTGAACTCAATATTCCTTAAAACTTGTCGGTATTTCGATATAAAGATTCTATAACAGTATCTTTTTTTTTTCATTATTGTGACATGAAACGAATTTATTTCTAAAGAGAAAAAATGTATTTATCACTTTTATTGACAAGTTATTAAAAAATGTATTCACAAATACAAACAATAGGATTAGTTTTTTTTTTTTACTTTAACAACAGTTAAATAAACATAATATAAAAACAAATTTTTCATGAAATATGATATTTTATTTATTTAAATAAATTTATAATTTATGTTTACCATTAGATGAACGAGTCGTATAACCTCCAATTTTTAATAGAAACGTTTCTGATTCGAATCCCGGTAAAGTTAATTTATTTCAAGGGCTGAAAGGTTACTTTTAATTGATTTTCCTTAGAAAGGGCATCAAGCTGAAAAACAGTAAGCCAAATAATTTTTTGTAATTTATAGAAACTGGAAAACTGGCAATATTTCTGCAAGAATTTTTTTTTTTTTTAATTTAGTCGACAGATAATGTATTATGTAAAAATAAGATGTACTTTGAATGTAGTAAATATTTCAGAAAAAAAAGAACATTACTATATATTTAAAGAATTATATTTATAGTAATGTTCTTTTTTTTTCTGTACGTTATTAGAAAATAACGAAAACAGCCAGCCTCCGTGGTGCAAGTGGTAGCGTCTCGGCCTTTCATCCGAAGGTCTCGGGTTTTAATCCTGGTCAGGCATGGAATTTTTCTCACACGCTGCAATTCATTCATCTCATCCTCTGAAGATATACCTTAACGGTGGTTCCGGAGGTTAAACAAAAAAATTAACGAAAACCATGTTCAAAAATTATTTTTTATATACCACATAAGTTAAAATGTGCTAAAGGTTTATGATTTTTATCCTTTAAATAAATAAATTGATGCAAATTTAATTCTACTAGTAATGTAGATAAAAGAAAAATTTTCTTAAACAAATCTCCGGATAGCAATTATGTAATTTAATCATGATAACGACGTTAATTATACTAAATTGTTCTTAGATTGAACCCGGAACTAGGTAAATATATTTTGTAACAAAATCTAATTATTATGCAAGTTGGCGAGCCAATTAAGAACGAATTTCTGCAAAATACTCATTCTCATAAAATTTAGTTTTCTTATATTTTATATATATATATATATATATATATATATATAGGCCTAAGTATAAAATTGTGGCCCGAAAATCTCCAAAACTAGTACATTTCATTAAGAATTATATATATATTTTTTTTTTATTAAGCATCCAAGGAGCAGGTGGAACCAGCGTTAGGCATGTCATCAGCCGCTCCGCAGTACATACCAACAATTAGTTTATATAGTTAACCTGCTGTTCTGTTCGGGTCATATTGACCCGAAAACATTTTTATTTACTTATAATTTTCCTCCCGTTAATGATAGTGTCTGATTCTATGACTTTGTATCTCCAAATGCAAAGTTTACATACAATTTTTTTATTTCTTTTTATATTAATTTTTCGTCACATATTTGTAGTTTATTCTAATGTACTGTTCGGGTCAAAATGACCCGATGTAGGCTTTAACAGTTAATTTGTCATAGAGTTGTTTATTTACGCTCTATTCTGTTGTTTTAGGTAAT
>JAAAKQ030414107.1:0-46264 GCA_010016005.3 Zanna intricata
TAGAAAGCGGAGCAGTCATGATTAACAGCACGACAGCGATAACGAAACTAACCTAGCAGCTTGAAACTTGCATAGACGTAACAAAAAATAAACAAAGCATGCGTCATCGACGTAAAACGTACCAGTAGTACCAACATAAACAAAAATATAACTAAATTGTGGATAAATATTGACTTACCCTCGTACATATGAAAGAAAACACCACTACTCAGTCAACATACCTAAAATTGAGGTTATGTTGTATGTTGTCGACTTGCACAATTTATGAAAATGTACTACATCATGTATAAATTTCAATGAAATTGATTAAGTAGTTTTGGAGCTTTTCAAGCTACTAATTTTTTAAAACAATTGAGGGTAGTATCAAATTCTACTTTCTTATTTACTAGCCGACGGCCGCCCTTAGCTGTTGAGCCATTTGGCAACGCGCTGACCAATAAAGACGGGCTTCTGTGAACTCCGGGCTCTCATTCCTCTAGGTATGGTCCAGAGCTAGCATTCACAACTTTTGAAACTGATCCAGTAGTTTTTGAGATTTTCGAGCCATAAAATTTTATAAATGAATGTTATTTTTGAGATTCTCGAGATGCAAAATTTTATACATGAATTGTATTTTCGTAATTCTCATACCTCAAAACGTATAGAAAATTAAATTTCCCCCGTCCCCCGATTCTATCGTGTATTTTTTTCTGTTATTCATAAATTTTCTTTTTGTTTTTATTTACATTATTTTCTTCAAACATTGATAAAAATTGTTCTGTTTAAAATCGTATCACTTTTTTGATTGTATGTTATGTTTCTAATAAAATCTTAACTTCTCTAATTTGTGTTTAATTTTAATAGACGTTATTTACATCAATTTTTTCAATATAAAATTCTTTAGAAAAACAACTAGAATTTTTTTTTATTGGTAAATTAAAAAAAAAAATTATATCAAACTTAAATAGAATATTTTCCGACAAATAGAATTTTTTTTCGTGTTTTACCTCATTTTTCAAAACCTAAATAAAATAGAGGTTTACGATCACTTTCATTTAATTTCTTAGATCGAGAACGATAAGAAATCATCAAATTTCCCCTCGATATTAATCCCAAGAAATTTAGCACAGTTAGATTTCACAGATGGAACAGGAAACAATGCTAAATGTTTCGCGAGCAAAAATTCGCTAACGAACCGTTATCTGACCTATGTTTAAATGAACCTTTTTCTTATTTTTGACTACAGAAATATTTTCTGAAAGATTTCCGCGAGATTTTGAATCTCCTGTCTATTGCGTATATTCACAAAAACAGTAATTTTTTTTATTTTATTCATTAATGTAAATATGTATATTAAAAGGAAGTGCTGAATTATCAATCCATATTATTTATGAATCTTTTACTTATGAAAGCTTTTATTTATTGTAGGGAAAGTATTTTAAAAAATCATGGTCAAGAATCTTGTCTATTAACCTTGTCATTCCATAATACAATACTGGATGACATTCAATATCCATGATCGTGTTTTTGTTATCTGTATTTACTATATTTGTTAAAGAATAACAAAGATTCAAACTTGTAGATAAAAGGTAATGATATTACCAATGCATCAGAGAGATCAATATTTTGGGTAATACCTGATATATTTTCCCATGGTTTTAGTTTGATTAAAGTATAGTTTTTTTCATGAAACTTTGCAATTATATAATCCTACCACACAATTTATAAAATATGTAAATAGCTAACTATTTTATATTTAAAAAATTTATTTAGCTTACAGAAAAACATAAAAAATAGTGAATATGTGTTTACGATTTTTAAAAGTGGTATAAGTAGAAAAGAAAACTAGTTAAGATTCGATAAAATTAAATACGGAAGGAAATTAAATGTAAAAGTTTCAAAGCAGAATAAAACCGCAAACATTAGGAAGGAATAAATTATCTTAATATTATTTTATCATGTTTTAGAAATTTTTACGGAGTGGTTTCAGTTGCAATCTTTAATTAATTTTCTTAGACATAATAAGCTTTTTAATATTAAAAGAAATTAATCTCTTGAATAAGTATCTATAAAATTTTAGGAATATTTTTTATAGAGGAAACGTAGTTTCGATTTGTAAGTAACGCGCATGTAATATGTGTATTGAAAATAATCAATGTGGATTTATGTTTTTCAATTTTTGCGTTTTAGTTTTATATTATATTATTTATTTATCAAATTATAAGAAGTAATTTCTATTCATTTTTGACATTCATACTTATATATTTGTTATTAAAGTACGTTTGCCTGTTGGTAATGGTTACTACTTTGTAGTAATGTTAGAAGTCACTGCAAATAAAGTTTCAAGTTATTAGTAACTAAAGTACAAAATTATACCAACCCACATTTGCTTAAAAAATAATTTTTTCTTCTTTACTGAGTTTGCATTACTTAATTCTATTAAACTGTACGATATTTGTAATTCTAATAGAGAAAAGTTGATTATTAAACGTCATTATTGTATTTTATTTTAAAATAAATCTTATATTTATTTTAATTTTATTAATCTTATATTTACATTATTTTTTATACAGCATATGCATTTTATTATTAATTTATATTTAAATAAAGCATTTATTAACTCTCTATAATTTTCTTAGCAGTTTAAATCTATTTATTATATTTTTAAAGTACATTTATAATATTTATTTATATTTTAAACAATAAAAGAAATGGTGAAGGTTTTAACAAAGAATCCTTCCAAAACCTACACTGCAGTCAGTTTTTATTAAATTATCATACAAAATAGAAAATCTAATAAAATATTTATTAACTTATTTGTAACAAAGAAAAAGAAAACCTACTTCCTTTTTAGTACAATGTGTTATTTTTAAACATATACACGGTGTGTCCCATAAGTTTTAAGACTGTCTATAAAAAATGCAAAACATTTTTTCAACAAATTTTATATTCAAAATATTTTCCATTAGAAGTAATACGCTTGTTGGCACGATCATTCAGCCTTTACATGCCTTTCAAAAACTCCTTTTTTGAAATACTGTTTAACCTCATTGTCACGGCTTCTTGTACACCTCTTCTACTGACCAAAAACGGTCCCTTTTCAAGTCTATCATTAATGTGGGGAAGAGCAAGTAGTCAAAGAAACTCAAATCAGGCAAGTGCGGTGGGTGACTGATCATAGGAATCGTTTTTTTTTTTTGCCAAAAATTGAGTGTTAATCGCCACGGTATGCGCTGGTGCGTTATCGTGCAAGAGGAAAAAATAACGATCTCTCCACTCGGGTCTAACATGCGTAATTCTATTGCAAAGGCAATCCAGTACTAATCGGTAGAATGAAGAATTCACAATAGTACCTTGATGAACAAATTCTTTGTGGACGATGCCTTTGGAGTCAAAAAATTATCAACATTGTTTTCTTAATTGTTTTCAATTTTCTTGATCGCTGCGAATTTTCGCCGACCCACTCAGCACCACCGAAAAACAGTATCATGGGATATAATTGATCAATATAAGCCAATTTTGACATTTCAAACATTTCCGTCGCATTTTTACCGGCTTTAAAGCAAAATTTAATCGCAACACATTGTTCGTTATTTTTATTCATCGTGAAATTATGACCGCGACCACTTTGATACTACCACGTGAACTGCAACTGACTCGACGGACTTGAAATTTTGTATGAGGAGAGAGGAAGATGGTATCAGTTTCCAAAATTTCATAAAGACAGCGCTAGTAATACCGATTTTATAGCCACAGTCTTAAAACTTATGGGACACACTATAATCAATATTTCAGAGTTAATTCCTGTAAACAGATATTTATATATACCGGGGTGATTCAAAACGGACTTCATAAGTTTAAAAGCATATAAATATTTATTTTGATAAGTTAAAAATTCGATTAACGTCTCATTTCAGTTGAGGTTCAATTAATCATCCATCTCGGGAGTTGTTGACCTAAGTCTGTGCAAGACTACACCTCGTATACTTTTCATACATGTCATCCTCATCTTATTGGAGCGTGGAGGGGTTGGTTATTGTTCACTAGTTGACTAGACTGCAACGTCCACATTAAGAAAATGAAAAAATATACACCAGGTGACTCGGGCTTCACAACTTGCAAAAAAGCTTGTAAAAATCGATTTAGATAACTTATAGATCCCGGTTGAGATCTCATTCATTGCAAAATACAAGTTTTGACTCACACAGTTCATTAGTACCGAATTCGGTCATCAACGCTGTCTTCAGTGTTACAAAAAATTAATACACATTTACTAGTGCTGAACGTTTTCGCTATGTATTTTGGTTTTACAATTTGCAATCAGTAACTGCAGTTCAACGTAATTTTCGTAGAGTACCGTACGGAGCCTCATACTAGGCACACAATTTACTCTTGGCATAACCTTGTTGAGACAGGTTGTTCTGTAAAACAAAACAAAATCACTTGGATGCCTACGCGTCTCTGAAGCTGCTGTGGAACAACTTAAAGAAAGCTTTGCACGTATTCCAAGAGTGCAAAGATTCAGTGGAGATAGTGAGTGAGTAAGTAATATGTGAATTAATAGCAATAATTATTCAATATCAGATTTTAATTATAATATATAACACATATTCTATACTGGTTACGTTTCATTTCAGTATTTAATAGCCAGTCAGGGTTCCCATCTAGCCTTCCCAGCTTCAGAGCTCCCGGTATTCTCTCGATGACCTACAGACGCCACGAGATCGTCTCCAGGGCTGCAGAGCTCGCTTCACTTGTCATTAGCGTCTAACTAAGTCCATTGCTGGATTCATTATCCTCATAGTCGTGAGAATAATACTGAGAAATAATAAAATCTAAAAACCTCTCTCTCCTCCAACTTTTTCCTCGTTCTTGACATAAAAGTTCTGATACACCCTAAGGTGGCTACGACCTCGATCTATGTTTAAAAATTTCCCTGTGATAACATGAATGTATCCTGAAAATTTTAAAGCAATCGGACGGTTGCTCTGATATCCCTCCTTCCTTTACCTCCCTCGATTACTTTGAAAATAATCAAGTTTGGTGCAAAGTGCCAATTTGTGTCATCAAATCATCTTTGATCCTCTATTAGAATATAACATTTGTTTTGCTCGAATTCGTATTAGCGTTACGCATAGAGACATACATACACACACTCACATTTTTCAATAGTACAGATTTTTCATAATAAGAAGAACTGTAACAGAAAAATTAATGCTATCTATCGGTAGTTATTATAAGTAAATAATGATTATAATTCATTTCAAAGAAGTGTATTTCAAAGCCGGTATTGCATAGTTAAATGTTGAGTAAGAGATATGAAGCGTCCAACCTGATATAATTCCTTACTTGATTAATTTCTTAAATGACCTAAATGCGTGAGGGATGACAAATCGATACACAATATTAGCATTATGAATTAACTTAATATAAATTGAAGCTATAATTGATTTGTGTAATGCGTTATTATGTAACTGATAAAATATTATCTGTTTTTATAAATTTAAATCATTATATCTTATATGCTTTTATAAAAAGAAAGAAAAAGTTTTAATACTTCTTGTGAAATTTATTTTATATATATGTTATTATTAATGAATATGCTACATTGAATGAACATATATAATTTTTGATGACAATTTATACGTTGGCCGTAATCTATTCGTAAAAATATAAGAATAACTACTGGTAGTTTCTATCAAACCACTGCATAATATTTTGGTGGTGGAGGGCCTAAAGTTTCTTTTTTTATTTTTAATAAATTATTATCTAACCGTCAAAAGATTATCAGGTTAATCTACTTAATATATTCATTTACGTGAATTTTCTGTATTCTCATTTAACTTATACAAATTAATTCCAGTTACAGATTTTACATATTTTTTTTTGGTACTGCCATATATTTTATTACCTAAATTTACTATGATTTTACAAATTAATACATATTATTTTATATTAATATAGAATTTAACTAGTTTTATGTAACGTATAGTATAAATATAGAGTGTCATTGAAATACTGAAAAATCCTTACAAATCATTCCTCAAATTAACAATAAATCAAGATTTTACTATAGTTTACTTTTTGACCAATCCAATTAAATGCAGGAGTATTTTTTCTTTTTATATCGCTGAAGTTGAACAACGCGATTTACCCATCACTATTGCAATCCATTATATAATTAACAAACTAAATAATAAATTTATTATCGAGAAAACATATTTTTATATGCTTTTTTGACTTTTTGTACTGATCGGAAAACAAACTTTAAAAAGCTTAGTAAGAGTAGTGGAATTCATCAACCGCAATGTGATATGTATTTTTTTATTTTATTTAGAATGCTAAATTAATTAGCAACTCAAGTTCATGAACAATATAATATACTTATATAATATACTAATATTACAATATATTATTATTATTATAATATATATAATAATATACTTATTACACTAACTCTACAGTAATGTTATCAACTCATCCACAATATTTATTCACTTAAATAATTAGTAGTTATATTGGAATTCAATTACTATTAAACTTAGTAAGTTATCGGACAGTTGATTAATTTTTTCAGTCAACTAGTTGACTAGTTTGATGCTATTGTCCATTCCTTTATTGCTATTAGTTTTTTATTTATTTTATTCTTTTTAATTTTATTATGGCACCTAAACTGTATAACTATTTTTATAATTTAATTATACAAGATAAATCCTATTATAAGAAAAGAAAGAAATTTATAATCAGTTTATTTTCAATAAATAATGTAGAGAGTGTGTATTCTTCCTAAATATTTTCGTATTATTTAAACCATTCTCTATTTAATTATGTCATAGTGTTGTATTTTTATTTGTTTTAACATTTTAAGGGGTATTTACTATGTAATGGGAAAGCTTGTTGATTTTGAAAATGTTCTACAAACATAGCATATAAGAGGAATGCTATAAGAGCATTCCTCTTATTTAGAGGAATTTTTAAATATCCTCTAAATAAGTGGCTTGCCGTTGAACATGTTGAATTAAAAGAAAGGAAAATTTTAATGTTGCTGCATAATTTAAAAGAACTTATATTCTTTTGTTATCTTTCTAAATTTATTATATATTATTTATTTGAATATATATCTTATGTTCATAATGTTTGTTATTTTAATTCTATTTTTATCCATTTGGTTTGATTTTGTTAAATAATTTTTTTTTTTTTTAGTGTTTAACGATTTTTTATGTTGTGTGACTTTTCTTGTTAGGCCTAATTCACTTTTCAATTTTTACTTAGTAAGTAAGAAATACTTTTTTACTCAGATTATTATTCATTGAAAGGAGTTCAACTAAAAGATATTTTCTTCATTAGTTAATAGATTATTTAATTATTTTTGTTTAACCTAAGTGATTCAAAATTTTTACTCTTGTAAATATATCCTGATGGTAATTTCCAACACAGGTTGGCTATGGAGATACCTAACTTTCAGTCTATTTAACTTTATATGATTTTGTTTGTAACTTTTAAGTTTTTATATATGTTGTTCAATTAGTTTTGTAAGTCTACTATTTTATTGTAATTTGTATGTGTTTGACTGGGAATAAAAGATATTATTATTATTATTATTATTTATGTCCCATGCAAGTATTTTAACATCAACACGTTTAATACAGTGTATGTTCTTGATTATCTATTTCATATACATAAATCTTTACCTTCCTCTCTACAGTTAATACCTTTTAATCCTTCCTAACACCAAATTAACTACACTTGACTACGCTGAACTATTTGTCGCACCAATCTAATTTGTTTTATTATAAGAATTTTATAAAAACTTTTCTTTATCTAATAGTTTCAAATCTTTAGTTTATCGATGAAGACCGGTTCAGTGATGAATACCTGCCTACTTCCATAAATTTTGAAACATGGATATTGTTACTCAAATATATGGCAAAAATATTAAATCCTTTTTAGATAGCAAATCTAGCATCAACAAATCAACACTGTGTTTAAATGTATAGAAAAATATCAGATCGTATGCCAGAAGAATTGAAAATTTACACGAGTGTGAACACATTGATAACAGAGGAAAAGAATGAACTGTTTTCTACCGAATTTTTAAATATCCTCTAAATAAGTGGCTTGCCGTTGAACATGTTGAATTAAAAGAAAGGAAAATTTTAATGTTGCTGCAAAATTTAAATCCAGTGAAAGGATTGTTGAAATGAACAAGCGGATTGAAGAAAAGCAGTTTGTTCATGGAAATTATAACAGGTGTGAATGTTGGAAGAGAAAACAGTTCTGCCTAGAACTTCTGCCTAAACTTCTTGTGTCTGCCTAGAACTAATTGACGCCGTCTGACAATATTGTCCTGTTTACTTTTAAACGAAGACAATTTCCTACACGATTAGCAATTCGTGTGAACATCAACAAGGCATAAGGATAAACTCTGGATCGAGTGGAATCTACTTACCGGAACCAGCTTTTACCAATGGTCAATTTTACGTTGGCATATCAGGGGCAAAATTATTTAAAAATGCGAAAGTGAATATTAAACCAAGAGATCGGTGAACAGTTATTGTTGTCCGGAAGGAAGTCTTATGCACAAACGCACAGTAAATTATGTGTCTATGTATGAAAATTATAACTTAGGTTAATTTATATACCGATGTTGCACAGCAGCACGAGTCCTCTAATATTCTTTTTATACGATTTATTATTGTTTAGTTACTGTTTACATCATCTTTGTTAGTTTTATCACTGTTCTGAATTACAAGAAGCAAAAATGAAAATTACTTTCTTTTTTTTTGATAATTTTGTTTTCTACACAGCTACTTCCTATTTTGAACAGAATGGAAATGTCACTTGTAGGACTGAATATCATCTATATATTTTAATAATTTTGATATGATAAAGTATAGCAACATAGTTGGCTTAAATAAAACAAATACAGGAAACCACTTTACTCCTTATTTACGTAGTAAGCATAGCATAGAATCTTAATATTGCGAAGAGGTCTTTTCAAAAGTGATATGACTCATGTAAGATCACCTACAACGCTTAAGTTTATTAACTTATTAAATAATTAATAATAGGTATTAAAATACAATTGAGTATCATATAATGGTATTTAGTTTTATGCTGTTGACTAATGGTTTTAGAAGATTGTTTTTACTAAATGTCGTATGTAACATAATAAATGTATAATTTGTTAATGTAAACTCAGAATATGTTTTTCATTCATATTGTTAAAAAAAAAGAATTTTAATTTATAATGATAAAATTCCTTTTATTATAATAACCTATTAATAATAATAGTAATGATTCAAACTAGTTTAATAAATGAACACGAATAGCTATTAAATATCATAGTAATGAATTCAGATGTATTTCAATTTATGAATGGCAAGGTAATCTGCACAAGTATACTGACATATCAAAATAAAATAAAATAAAATTAAAAAAAAAAGGAAACATAAAAAATTAAATAAAAGAAACATTTGTATAAGAACTAAAAAAAGGTGTTTGATAAATGCTATAGGCGAATAACCTGCACAATAAAAAATTACTGTACGTTGCTCCAAGATGTTTTTCAATGCAAATGTTATAGAGAGGAACAAAACATGGGTTGTACTATAGCCTGCTAGTGTGTGGGAAGTTTAGTGAGATGCAAATGTATTAGAGAAGAATTGTAAGACGTTGTATGCTTATATTCTTATCATAACTTCTCCTTAATAATTTACCTCTCTTTGTCTTTTTATTTTTATAAAAAGAGACTTTCACTCCAAATTTATACTCTCTCTTTATAATGGGATGGAAATAGAATTAAATATATTTAAATATTCTTATAATGATTGTATTGTTATTCTATTGATAACGATAATAATACTATTTCATTTATTTCTTCTTCTCACTTTCCGACTCGAAGTTCAGGACTTTAGATCTGAGAAAAGAATAAAAATCCCTGTTACAGTATTATTCGAAAATAAAATATTACTTAAATCTGGATTACTTTGAATATACTCTATGTATATTGTATAAAATATCTCTCTCTATCTTTCTATATAAATAATCTATCTTTCTATAAATAAATAATAATATCTTTCTATATAAATAACTAAATATCTTTCTATATAAATTATTGTATAAAATGACATTTTTTATTAAATAATATTTTGTTAAAGACAATAAAAAATGGTAACCAATTCAGAAATCATCGTCACAAAATTTCATAAAATGTTTCAGAGTTATAAGAAAATTTATAAGGAAATACATTTAGTATTAATCAAAATTAATGTGAGATAAAACGAGAGACTATTTTGAACAATATATAACACACTAAAAATAATAAACCGTCGTGTTTTTTTATATAGTAAAATTATAAAAAGATAACAAATATAGACAGACTAAATCTAAAGAAGTTTTCACATAAAATGAAACACAAAAAAAAACAACGAATAAAATTAAACATTTTTAAAAACCCACAAAGCGGTTTTGAAGAAACATATTTATTACAGCGCCTCCTGGTGGCCAATAACCATAAAACATGTCTATGAACCTTCACTTGAAGAAAAACATCTGACGCTCTGTGTTGAGTTATATATATGAGGTTTTTGCGTGATTTTTCGAAAAAAAAAAATTAAAGTGAGGTGGAAATAACTATTTAGCGAGTAAGTAACTATAGATTATTAAATAATATACTATAAACAAAGGGCAGATTAAGTCTTCTACAACATCGCAATTTTAAGTGTAGTGTTAGATTTAAGGTTAGTGAAAAAAACACGTACTTAACCAAGCAAGGCACTTCCGCAACATTTGGCATATGTTCTCGCTCGACGGCAAACCTTAGTGCCAAACAGACAATTTAGTGTAAAGTTAAATATACTAGATTAGTTTTGAATATTTTTTAATTTAATTATTCTGTCCTCTTTGGCTATTAAACCAAGGAGCAAGATTTTCAAATAGTACATAAAGGACAGAATAATTTAAGGAATAGAATGTATTAGTTAGGTCGGCAAGCCAGAAGGAAGTAATTAAAATGCAGTAAGAAGAGGAGGCTGCGTTCAGACGCAGCAAGAACACGTTGAGGTCGCCAAGGCTCTCTCTTTCGACTAGCCTGTCGGATGTGACGGAGGAAGAGCTTATCAGAAGTGAGGGAGGTGGCAAGGAAAGAACGAAGAAAAGAAGGAAGGAGTATCTGAGTGTCTCCGGAGGTGAAAGTAGAAGCCCATTGTTAGCCCAATTACTGGAAGAGGTCACAACGCTTGTAGAACTTTGTCGGACGCACTCCACAACTAGAAGAGTCATTAAGGACTCTGACCAGCACATCCTTAACCAGGTTAAGGATGTACCGAAGGTAGTCGAAGAACTTACTGTGAAACTTGAACAGTGGAAACTGAACGCGGATACGAGTAGGTACACGCAGACGGTCAGGGCGGAATTGACTGTGCTGAGAGAGGTACTCAATACCAGGGATGTTAAGGCTTTGAAAGAGGTAATACATAGTCAGTGGTCGAAGCAAACCTTTGAGCAGGTAAAGGAAGAGAGCTGACTGCCCGAGGAAGAAGATGTAAGGGCAAAGATCTACATAGTAGAGCTGGATGGTAACATGAGAAGTCTATTTGTGGGCCATGTTTATCAAGTGGCTCCAGGAGCTAGGAGAAAATTGAATGAGGGTTCCCTCGCACGGTAGTCAGGGAAGTATCGACCATTTTAAACGACAGAGTAGACTCCGACTTGAGTGACGCTGGAGACACATATGTCTTGACAGTAAAAGGGGAAGGCGAAGAAGTTGTGGACCACGTTCTCAGCGGACTGAAAAAAATCACCAGGATAGAGGAAAGGCAACTGGTAATGGCAACCACCGGAGGGAAGCTGGGGGACGTTGTCAAGAAAAAGGACAACGTCCCCCAGCTTCTCTCGGGTGGTTACCCACTGAACAGTGGGCGAGATCTGCAGCACGGAAGATTCCTCTGTTTCTCTTAGGGCAAGACAAAAGAAAGGATATGAACGGCAATGAATAAAAGGTTAAAACCACAACGGTGTTGGTGAAAAGACAAGGTGTGTCCTGTGCGTAACTTTTGCGTCAAGTTAAGATGTCAGTAGGAGAAGATATGGCCAGTTCATCCTCTCTGTTAGAAAGGGTAGAGCTGAGGAGATGGAAGTCTGCCTAAAAGACGGTGGTGGGTTTGCTGCAAGCCTAAAGGAATAGTTGAAGGACAAAGTAGCGAAGATGACGGTGACTGATAGGGATCCCTCATCAAGGCCGACTATAGTGCATGTTAATGGCCTTGACGTGCAGGCCACAAAAGAAGATGTACGACGAATGGTGGATAAGGCAATGGGAGCGGAAGCCATGGCTAAGGTTACTTCCATACGACCAGCGTATGGAAATACCCAGAATGCGACGGTGATCCTTCCTGCCAGAGAGGCACGCAGACTGACGTCAGCAAAAAGGCTGCTCATGGGTTGGCAGTCCTGTCGGGTAGAACTCCGGCAGCCAGATACTTCGTGTTACCGCTGCTCGGAGACAGGACATACCGCAGCGCAGTGCAAAGGCCCAGATCGTAGCAAAAATTTTGTTCAACTGTAGTGGGCCGGGTCACAGAGGGGCGGAGTGTACAGAGGAGGCCAAATGTATCTCCTTTGGTGAGTCGGGACACCGCACGGACAGTTGGACCTATAAACATAATTGGAAATAAAATGTTTACAATTGAACGCTAACAAGAGCCCGACTGCTCATGACTTGGCGTGGGAGGCTTCAGCAGTCGGTGACATCGACCTCGTCCTCATCTCCGAACCAAACATGAGGATAGTGGCTGCAGAACCTTGGATCTGGACAGGAATATTTTGTGTTTGTGTAATTTGTGTGTGTGGTCGAAACGTGGCGACGTTTAGGGCCAGGGAGGTAGCCCTTCTGTCTAGGGTGTTCTGGTCCGTCCACACGTAAGATTGGGTGGGTCGGAACTCCCCGATGATGACACGAGGGACCCTCGGAGTATGTGAGGGGCGCGGAAAGTGAAGGGGGTGTGGAAAGTTTCCCCTGAAACTTGTAGGTTAGGAACGGGAAGGGTAGCCTTCCAGTGGAGGGACGAATCAGCATTCCAGAAGCGGAGGTCAGTCCCTTTTTGAAGAAGCTGGGAGGACTCCTATGAGACAGCCTCAGATTGAGGCTAAGAAGGGTGGCCACGACACTCCACGGCGACAAAGTAATACCTAACGGCGGGTCCGGTTGCCGTGGGGGTCTGTATATATAAAAAAAAAGAACCTTCGCTGAAGTGAAACCTATGTATTGCAAGAAGCCCGCATCGAAATCTGTCCAGTAGTTTTTGAGGAAAATGGTAAAAGATACTCACACTCTTACCCCAAACGCACAAAACGTCTTCGTTCCGTTGTGGGTTGTAGAATATTGGGTTGTAGAAAAAAAGGAAAAAATGGTTGGCAGGAAAACCAGAAAAAATGAAATTTTATGTTTTTTGAAAGGAAGTGACATGGAATTTTTTTTTAGTAAATTTTAATAATAATTCAAATAAGATTTCGAGATAAATATTAAAAATAAAGAAATTTGTAGATTCAGGATTTAATTAATCGGGGAAAATTGTAAAGCAATACAGTCTAGCATTTAATAAAAACAATATAGTTATCATATAAGTGAAAGACGTTCCATAAATAATAGAATTAAAATTAGCTCAAAACAAAAAAGAACAGAAAAATTGCATTAAACCAGTCAAAAAATAGGTTACTAATTACAAAAAAATAACCTTTGTATTATATTTCTACAATTTGCCTTTGTAAAGAGTAATCTCTTTATTGTGATTAAAGTAATAATGTAACTTATAACATATGAGTATCCTAATATTAAGTGATTATTTCAATACTAGATGGTATGAAGTAATAATGGTGTTACATTCAATGACATAACAGGGTCCATTAATGACAAACTGTTTTCAGGACATGTAGTAATAGTAATTACTATAGTATTCTAAGAAAGACATAAAGTAAAAAGTAAAAGTAAAATTGCTGTTAATATTATCACGCAAGAAAAACCTCTTCAACTTTAATAAGTACTATTATAATACATGTACTAGTTACTGTTACGGAAGAATATTTAAAAAAATGTTTTAATAATATGATAAGTATATTTTAGAAGATCATGCTTTATAGAAAATACATACTCATTCCCCCATGCACGAGCGTGCTCACGCACACACACAATATTCATTTAGCAATTAATAAAAAATTAAGAAAATTAATTTATCTATATCAAATAATAAACAGTATAAAGCAAAAAACTCATGATTTTTTTGTGATTAAAAAAATTGAAACATTTCGGTTGACATGAGAATAATTTAAATATTTTCGTACTTAAATCATTGTTTTTTTTTTTTTATAAATACCCTCTGTTAGGGTTGAATAAAAAGTTTAATGAAGTTGAAGAAGTATCGCAAGCCATTATTGATTGCTAAGTACATAAATTTTATAAATAAAAATAAATATTCAAATATTATCAGAAATTGTAATATTATGCTAATTAATTTTGTTCAACTGTTGCATATCCGAAGATTAATAAGATTTAATGGTGCGAATAAGATCCCGACCCGTTATTCACTCCTCTTCTGGAGTTTACCTTATCTTATTTTTGGATTAAATAGTTTGTATTAAATAGTTTTAAGATTGGAATTGGGGAAATTTTAATGCCTTTGGTCTTGTTGGGGTGGCACTTCCAAGAAAGTAATATCTGAAAGTAGTATCTGTTATCACATTCAATTCATTTTAGTTTCTATTTTTAACAATTAATTTTTTTTTTTTTTTTTAGTCGAGTTATATCATTACGGATGAGTTTGAAACTTAATTACTTGCATCATAAGAACAGATACAAATTGAAGATTTTTATTTCATTTTCTAATAACTAGGTAACTCATTATAAATATGAAACCTTAGTCTAAAAATGAGAAGAAAATTAATTTTTTCCTTTTTTTTTATTATAAGTTTCCTGACTGTACTTTTGCTGCTGTATAAAATGTATACTTATATATTATAAAGGGAAAGTATATACATCGGTGCAAAAATTCGGTGACGGATTTTTTTCCAGGACCACCTGAATTCTAAAACGTAAAAAACATAGAAATTTCTAAAAAAAATATCTTTTTATAAGTAAATATGTTGGCCTATGTTTTGATTGATATTTCCTGACTGGCACAACATAAATTGTTTAAAAATTGATCAAAAATTTCTAAATATATTAGTTATTAATGGAATTAAATTCTGGACACAATTTAAAAGAGGAGGGGTAAGTTTCTGTCATTTTGAATTTTTGGCTTTTTTTATACTGGTCGTAGAAAATTGATCTTTTCTATGAAAATACTTCTTATTTGTTTAAAACTTGAAAGTTTTAATTCAATCATCTCTAGAGGTAGCGAGAAAGTCAACATTATTTCTGTTTTTACACTATAACTTGTAAACCCATTGACCAAAAAAGTTGAAATTCGGCTATATATATATATATATCCCAGCTTAACCCAGATTTTCGAAATCATCGGTCAAGGAGAAATCATGATACACATTTAACTCCCTCCACGGTGGGAGGGTAAAAGCGTACACCCTTTCACGGGAGATGTTCGCCAAACTTAAGGAACTGATTCAGGACATCAAAATAAACAAAAAATTCAGGAGGATAAATGCCTTATAATGTTTATTTTTCCGGCTCTTCACCATTTTGTGTTTTTTTAATATAACCGCATAATTTAAAAACATATAAAATGTGGTATATATGTCATTAAAAACATATTCCAAAGAGTAAATAAGTTTGGTGGATGTTTTATCTTGGGAAATAAAATACAGGAAATTAAATAAAAGGTAAGATAAGCGTGCGCGCTTATACTGTACTTAATATAAAGTGGGGTTTAGTAAGCAAATCTTTGAGAAAATTAATCTTAAAAAAAAAATCCCCCACCACCTGAAGCTACGAACCCAACATTTTCCCACAGAATTGTCCCATATAAACAAGTCGCTTAACAAAATTTCATCAAAATTGGTTTATACAATCAAAAGTTAAAAAGTTTCAAACATGTAACACACGTACGTACGAACAACGAACATTACCCATTTTTTCTTAGTTTTTTGGGGTTGCTGGGTCATGAAATGATGAGAAATGAGAAAAAAAAATCATACTCCATATTTTGATAAATTACCTTAATTTCATTTTATACCGTAGCTCTAGAAACATGATGTCAGGAAAGTAAAAATTAATTCAAAAAGACATCTGGACGTACCTTGTAATAGCCGTGCTTTAGTTACTAATGCGTGTAACCAAAAATTGATTGAAGGTTTAAACTTACTCAATAGCAAAACAGGTAATTAACATTGAATTACATTATACATAAACGGAATAATGGCCAATATTTACTGTTATTATTATTATTATAACAGTGAAAGTGGATCATAGATACTAACTGACCCATTTTATCAGAGGTTAAAAAAAAGTTATTTAAATAATGCATTCGTTTAATTTATTCCAGTATTAAACTTATATAACTTAAGCTGAAATAAATTCGCTATAAATGTTGTGTCCAGTTGTATATTATTATATTTATTGTCGTAATTCATATATCCTACCTGTACATATGGATTCATAAAATTAAAATATCAAATTAAAAATTTTGTTGTCTGTACTAAATTTTAATATTATCATAATATAAAAAAGAAAAATATGTATGTGACAAGTTAGTATAACTAATGTGAATAAAAAGTGCATAAATATGATTCATACATGTAATTTCATTATAAGGCTTTTATAAATAAAATTGTTTGCATATAAATATGAGAAACATGAGCTAATCATAAACTACATTATTAACGGTTTTTTGTTATTATTTTATATTTGGTAATTGTCACTGAACATATTCAACATAAGACATAAAAATAAATAAATGTTAATTTAAAACCACGCTATTTGATTTTGGCTATAACAATAAAGGTGTAATTCAGAGTGAAAACAAGACACTTTTTTCGGTTATACGACCTTTAAAGCAGTATTGACATTGAAGATGATATTTTATTTATTCATAACGGGTAATTAATTAGTACATGGAGAAGTAAGATAAAATTACAGAATACAGTTTGCAGTACTCTGTAAAAAAAGAACTTCTCAGTTTTAAAAGTTTATACAAATTTATTAAAATAACTTACAAATTCGGTTTAGGTCTCGTTTCTTAGAAAAACACATCAAGTTTTTCACCGGACATTAACATTTGTTCGATATAGTTTCCATTTGTAATGCGACATACAACTCACCTGAAGTCAATTTCATTCCAGACTGTAGTCAGCAAGTCGGGTCTTAGCTCTGCAGCTACGAGTTAATTTGAAGTCTTAGCCCAACAAGATCAGCAGGTAAAGGTGGTAGCACATAAACCCGATCTTTACGAAACATCATAAGAAAAAATCTAGCAGGGTGAAATCTGAGGAGCAAGGTGGCAAAGGAATCGGTCCATCGACCGATGCATCGACCTGGGAATGGAGTATCAAGAAAATTTCGGGCTTCTAGGCGGTAGCGAGGTAGTGCTCCGTCTCTCTGACAATAATGACGTCCATCTTGGTCATCATCGTCTAACTGAAGAATTAGAAAAAAAATTGAAACACCTCTTGATAAACAGTACTGTTTACGGTTGCCTCCTGGAATAAGAACGGGCGGTATTGCCTGGAAGAACAAACTATATCAATGAAGGTTTGTTTCCAAGAGTAAATTGTATGCTACTAGGAGGCTCCCTACTGTACTCTATAAAAATTACGTTAAACTGCATTTGCTAACTGCGAATTGCGAAACCAAAACGCACAGCAAGCTCGTTCCATAGCAGTAAATGTATCCATTTTTTTACATCACTGGTGGCCGAATACAGTACTAATGAATCACGAAAGTCTAAACTTGATGTGTTTTGCTATGAAATTAGACTTCAACCGAATCTGTAAGTTAGAAAACAAAATAAATTTTTAAATTCTTTTAAAATTGTGAAGTCCTTTGAAGTCCTTTTTGAACCACCCGATAAGTCTAGGGGATAAAGGAAAGGACTACTCGAAGAAAATTAAAATAATAAATATAAAATTTTAACTTTTATAACATCATTTTATTGAAATAACGTTAAAGCTCATTAAGTAAAATTTTTAGTGTCTTAGGATTTAAACAAAGGGAATGTGAATTTAAAGTAAATGAAAAGATAAAAAAAAGGAAAACGAAAAATAGAAAATCGTAGAAATCGAATAAAAACTAAAGAAGACAAAGAAATGGAGGGGGGAGAACAAGAAAAAAAACGTGAAGGAAGATAAAGACAAAAACAATTATAAAAGAAACTAAAAAGAAGAGAAAGGGGGAAGAAAAGAAAGAGGAAAATTATAAATAATAAATAGAAATCAGAAATGAGGAAAGAAGTGCTGAATGAAGAAAACAGTAAAAACAAAAAGTGTGCAAAACAAGAAACAGAAAGGGTGGAAGAAACAAAGGAAAGAAAAGGAT
Organism: Zanna intricata; assembly: GCA_010016005.3. Classification (NCBI taxonomy): domain Eukaryota; kingdom Metazoa; phylum Arthropoda; class Insecta; order Hemiptera; family Fulgoridae; genus Zanna; species Zanna intricata. The sequence continues at coordinate 18,461 of JAAAKQ030414107.1, forward strand.
CATTAAAAATATGAAGAAAAGAGAGACAGAAGATTTATGAAGAAAAAAGAGAATATGAATTAGATCTAATCCTACTGAATAAATGTATTTTATTAGTAAATTATCTATCTCTCAAGGATCTTTTACTATTAGTACATTAACAAGAAATGTAGCATATATTTTTGAAAATATACTAGGCGAACTTCATATTTATCGAAGTGTTTAATAAATTATTTCATTATGATAATATAAGTTGAGTTTGATATTACTGTTACTTTCCAATCGATTTTCTGTTAATTTATACAATTTAATTCCATTACAGATGTTCATCTATAAAAGAAAATCCCTGAAGAAAACTGAAAAAAAAAATAATTTGTGACTCAATCTGAAGTTCGGAGATCTACACAAAAAAAAAATTCGAAAACTATATTCTATTAACTATTTAAAAAGGAATATTTACTAGTAGTTTCCAAATTTTAATGACACTGCTTCAATAGTTTTTCAATTGTAAGCTATTTTTCAAGAAATATATTTCAGTCACGAATAGTAATTTTTAAATTTAAAAAAATTGGTATTTTCCCATTTTGGTAAGAAAATGAAAAAGCAACCTTTTCATTATGAAATAAACTTAAATATTTTTTTGGACAAAAAAGAACTAGCAACTAGTTGCAGAACTTTTCCGTCACGCGGCTTTTTTCTGATCCACGGCTAACACACACAAACACACACACACACACACACACACACACACACACACACACACACAAACCTGCAGCTTGTTTTTTGTAAAATAAATGAAACAATAAAACTCAAACCCTGAAAATTTTCGAAACAAAGAAATAGGTAGAATTAAAAAATTTGAATATTTGGGAGAAACTACCTGTCGTCTCACGAACATTTACAATAGGAAATCCCTAACATACAACTCCAAATTGAGGCACTGTAAAACTGCAGTCGTAACAGAAGCACTGTATAGGGCAGTATGTACGAGTATACAGTCTTTTTTCAGAACAAGAAATAGCAAAAATAGAAAAAAGACTTTAAGAAAAATTTATGAACCAAAATATGAAGGTGGAATTTACAAATTGAAAAGTGAGAAAGCGTTTATAAATATACAGAATAAAAAGGGCACTTAATCCGGAAAAGAAGATTAGAGGTTTACGGGCATTTATTCAGAATGAATAACCTAAGATTAAAAAAAACCAAGATTTAATTTCTACATAAAGAGAGCCACAATTTAAATAAATAGGAACAAATCTACAAATATTAACAATTTTTAAGGGTCGAGTAATGACAGAGATAATTTAACAAAGTGACCTGATAATCTAAGTTTTTAGAGAGAACGAAAAAGAAGTGTATAGACCTGAATACACCTGATGGACGGAAGAAAGACAACAACAGAGCAAAAGAATTAAAGCCTTTTGGGGAAAGAAAAAGAAGTTAAAACTAGGCAAACATGATCAGTAGTGACCGAACGGAAAAAAACAACAACTGGAGTCTTTTACTCTAGATTTCTCAGAAATTACTAAAATTTCAATTTTTTAACGATTAAATTTATCCATTAATTTGGGTGTCAAGAATTACAGTTTGACTTAATTTTACCGAAGGCGCAGAAATCAGGTCGAAATCTTTCACCAGCCTACACTCGCTAAAAAAAACGTCAAAAACTTTGAAAAGAAAATCATGATCTTCTTTAATCTAAATCATAATCATGATCATCAGTGCACCAAAAAAATAGAAAAAACATTCAAAACCAGTTACTGGATTAGACAGTTTTGATCAAGGCATTGAATAAACTGAACAGTTTACGAATTTCACTCAAAACATTATGAACTGCTACATTAAATAAATTACGCGATGAATTTCTAGAATGTGTATTTTTAAGATTCTAGAATTACTTCACAAGCCTACCGGGCTGGTCTAGTGGTTAACGCGACATCGCAAATCAGCTGATTTCAAAGTCGAGAATTTTAAGGTTCAAATCTTACTAAAGAAAGTTATTTTTATGTGGATTTGAATACTTTCCGAACCTTTGTTTATATGATCTTTCATCTTTACTTTCACCAGTAGAGAATATGTCCTGAAATTTTTTTTTTACATCCGTCGTGATTCAATCAGTAGAATCCAATACATCAGGATTTTATTATACATTTTCCATTAGGAAGAATATTAAAAAATTATTTTTTTAACCGGAACCACCGTTAAGGTGTAACTTCAGAGGAGGAGATTGAGTTGAATGAATTGTAGCGTCTGTGAAAAATGCTATGCCTGACCGGGATTTGAACCCGGAACCATCGGATGAAAAGCCGAGATGCTACCATTCGTGCCGTGGATGCCGGCTCAGTAATAATTTGAAATAATACATCGTTCGTTATTTAAGATCTATATTCTGGTTAGATTTATAGTAAAAAATTACGTAAGCTGGACATCTGGATTAGATTATTTGTCAATTTTTGGAATTCTTTGCTAATATCAAATAAATTAAAATAATAAATAAGAAAAATTGACTTTAAAATAAACATATAAAAATTAAAAGAAAAAACCCCAAAAAATGGTTTACTGAAAAACAAACAACTTGTTAACCTAAAATTTGATTTTTTTGTTTAGTTTTTGGTACGTTCTTCAAATTTTGTTTTTTAGTTTTATATTTCTTTAGAATTTTTATTATTTTACAAACACGTTCCCACATAAAGAAAGGCCTCTCGCAGAAAAATGCAAAGATAAAAAATTTGATCTTCATAGGAATAAGAAAAAGAATACTATGAAACGGCGTAGGAATAAGTAAAAGAAACGGCGTTAATCGGCTACTACCGAGAATGGCCTATTGTTTTGTAAAATATATATATTTTTACCTTAAATACTCCTGAAAATTTTTACTTTTACCGTGAATTATATATATATATATATATATATATATATTAATGATATTTATTAAATACTCTTGATTTTTTTTGTTGTTATTTTTATAACCGTACACTATATTAAATTACCTATATTTTTTATAAAAAAAAGTTTTGTTTTAATAATATTGTTTTAGTTTTATTTTAATAATATTTAGTTGAATAATTGCAGTAAATAGGAAACGGTAACAATAAATGGCTTCTTTTTTGTTTATTAAAGAAATCATAATTTTTATTTTATTATAAAGAGAATTATGAAGAGAATATAAATCAGCGTTAGCATCTTCAAAAATCAGATCTAACATTACAGTTGTTCTGTGATGCTATACCTCTATCTTCTATCAATTTAAAATACAGTCACTTAATTTAATTGGATTTTAATACCCATAAATTAGTTAGTTTGAAGTTAAATTAACGGCATAAATTCACGAATAACTAATCATGGATCTGACATGAAAATAATTGTTCAAATATAAGTTTGTTTTTATAGATAGTTTTGTTGTAAAATCATTATAATAAAAAGGTTTACGTGACTGAATAAAATGCTAGCTTTCATAATAAAATGTAAATTGAAATAATTTTTATAGTTTAAATTATAAATATATACGACTACAATTTGTTACAGAAGAACACAAAAAAAAAGTCTAATTATTAATACGTTACGGTAACTTATTTTAAAATAGCATTATCTACCATTAAACCAATAATAGTTAATAAAAATATGTTTTAAACATAAGGAAATGTAGGTTTCAATATTAGCATAATTCTTTATACAATTTATATTAATGTAGTTTATTATACATTATTTAGGCAATAATAATTATTATAATATTGCAATTATATTAAATCGATATAATTTAATCTAGTATAACATAAAATAATACAAAAATGACCATGATAAAATGTTAACAATTAAACGTAACGAAGCGTTAAAACTTTTTTAAAATGGAATAGATTGTTATAAAAATGAACTCCATGATAATTCACCAAAATTTAATTAAGACTGTTACTTTAAATGTAAATATTTATATTATTAAATTCTCAGAAATAGAACACTTATCGACTAAATAGAAATAGAATACTTATTTTTTAGGTACAGAGATATATTATTACTAAATGTTGTTCTAAAATCGGTGGAAACCAAATTATTATTTTTATTTTACTCTTAGTTAAGATGATAAAGTTACGGTTTAGGAAGCTTAAGATAGAGTGACAAAAAGTAAAAATATGAGTAGAGAAGGATAAAAACACTGAACATTTTCTAGCTACGCTTTAACATAATCACCAGCGTTATAAAACAAAAGATATGGCTCGTTATCGGATTAAAGTGATGTATGATTTTAAATAAAAATAAAGTCCTTCTCCGACTTCAAGTTCTAAATGTCTTGCAATAAAGATAAGAGATTAGAAAAGAGCTGACAACAAATTTTTATGTTTTCCTGTCATTGCTTTCAGAGTGGAAAAATAATAATACGTAAAAAAAGATATAAAAATAAAAATAAAAAAATCAATATTTTTAATCTTTTATCGGTTCACCCACTCAAAAATATAATTTTTTTTGGTCACCAGAAGTTTTTTTTTTTTTTTGGTCACTTGCATTACTACTATGTCTAGGAAGACATAGAAAGAATCGGTTAAAAAATATGCAGTAAATATAAAGAAATCGAAAAACTTTTTTTCAATTTTTGGAAAGAAGGAATTTTGACGTTAATTTAAAAAAAAAATGGTAAGGTAAGCATGTTCACATGTACTGAGCTTAATTCAAACTGATGTTTACTAAATTTTGAAAAATTGACCTCAAAAATTATCCTCCACTCCCTGGAGTTATTGATCCCAAAATTTTACCAACAAATTGCCCCGTATACATGACTTTCTGTACAAAATTTCATAGAAATCGGTCCATATACATACGTACACACAAATATTACCTGCATCTTTTTCTTTTTTTTTTTTTAGTCTATGGGTCATGAAACGTTGAAAAATGAACTAACACCCATACTCCTTCTTTTGACTTACTTATTTCCAAATTTTCTTTCTAGCTCTAGAGCTATGATGCCTGAAAAAATCCTTATCTAGAGGTGATTATGTTTTTATTATATAAAATATGATTGATTCATAGTCAAACTTAAAATGATATTAATTTACTTGTACGTATAACAAAATAATTTACTCTATGGTCTTCCGATTGACTATTTTGAGGGCTCATATCGAGTCCTAGTCAGAAATCACAAAAACATTTCTATTACTTTTTTTTAAGGTTTTATTGTACATAATGATTTTATTCTTCCTTTCATTTTTTTTTCTAAAATGTTTTATAAAAAATATCATCATAAAAGGGCAAGAGTTTTCATTCAGATTATAAATAAATGAGTTTACTTTACTGCGGAAAGTTTGCTTGAAGTATACAGGCTGTATAATTCAGTGGAAAAGCTATTGAGGTATTTTAAGGAAGTTAAATCTGATTTCCAATAATCATCAAATTTTATAAAAACAAAAAACTTATTTGTATACAGTAAAATGGTAAAAAAAAAAACTAAAAGAATAATAAAAAACATCTCATGTTAGCTGCTTGAAGTGGGCCTCAGATTAACTTCTGGATATTTTAATTGTATCTGAAGCATTGTCCCACATTTTGATAATTTAATTTTTTCGCGTTTACCGCATTTACATTGTTTTTTATTACTTCTTTCTCGATTTTATCAATCAGATATAAATTTCTATTCAGTCAATTCCAAAAATTCAAGGAATTATATGCTTTTGATGTGAAGTACTAGTTTAATGTTACCTGATGAGGTATAATCTAGCTAATGAAGTATAATGTGACTGCCTATAAGATTATTTACAACTCAGTGAGTACAGAAACAGAAAATCTTCCATCTGCTATCTGCAAAATAAGCCTTACATATAACATTGAACTTTCTTATTACTTAAAATACAATACCAAAGCTGTTTATTCTTTTTCAAAATATTATGAATTTTAGTTTTTCTTTCTAATATTTATACTGAAACATATCCATAACAAGTAATTTTCAAAAAACATTTTCTATAGACGTTTAGGTGAACGATTTTATTTCAATTTAATACCTTCTTGCTCTGTTTAATACTAGGAATAATTGAAAGTTTTCTGTAAAAAAAAATATTTACTGTTTTCTGATGGCTCTTTAATATGTGAAGGAAAACAAATATGTTTATCTGCGAGATCGAAAGTTGCTGATCAGCAATATTCTGGTATTGTTTTTAGAAATGATAACCAAATCAACTGAGAAATGGATAGAATAGGTATCCAATACTTGGAGAAAATATGAAGCATCTTTTTACGTTAATTTGTCTCAATTTGCAAATTCCCTGTGCGCAAATTATCGCTTTCTTATTTATCCATCCCTTTCTGTTATATCTTCTCGGTGGATTTTGTCAGGTTTTAATCAGATGCTCACTTTGTCCACTTTTAAGGATAAGAAAATCTGTTTCAGTTACCGAGGCATTATATTTGTATATTGATTGATCAATACCTATCTACTAAAAGATCTATTCCCGTACTTTTCTGTTTGTTGATTGTAAAGAAAGTTCAACCCGAAATTGAGATAGTTGTTAAATAAGAACTTCACAATTTTTACATGTTATGATATATTATTTTTTATCAGTAAGGTAACGAATATACAAATATGTAAATACGTAGATTAAATAAGTTATAATAAATGTAGCTTATATAAGTTAAAATCGGTTCAATTTTTTTATATGTAAACAGCTACAAAATTCAAATAATTGCTTAATTTAATACTTACATACTCGTATATTAAGAGAAAAGAATATTAAAAAAAATATATATATATGTGTGTGTGCGCGCGCGTAAAGTATATATACATTAAATAGATTAACTTAAATTCATTAGAAACTTTAATTATGATTACGAATTCTGTTCATCTACAACGATATACAGTATGGTTTTTTACTTCACAAAGAAACGGGTGAATGGATTCGTAGAACAGTACGTTTACGTTTAAAAACGGTCAAACAAAGACATGCCACGGTCGAGCAATAGCTAAGATAGATTACTGATGCTATCTTTCGACTTATTTAACTCAAACACTTCTACACTATGTTATACTACACGAAGGTCGGAGAGAGGAGTGGTAAAACAGCGTATAGGTAGGCTTGCTTGCTCCGGTAGAACCTGCATATTATTATCCATAGGGATATACGCTCTCTCATTAGCCCCGGAGGACATTCAACTTATATATGTATATATATATATTCATTCCGTTTCTCTAATGAATAACCCGTCTTCATTTCACTACATCATCCTAGCTTTTCACACCGACAGATTATAAATCTGGTCCTCTGCCAAAACACGATACAAGACCAAACAAAAAGCAGGAGGTGTCTTCATTTACTATGAGTTACGTTGTTCATTGTTAACATCTTTTCTCTATCACTGTACCAACTTCGTTAAACAATGTTCAGGAATTCTATTTTTTTATGCTTAACCAAATATACGTTCAATATTCAATGAAATATTACAGTTTATTCCTAATAGTATGACAGTACCAATTTACGTATTTTTATCAGACCAACAAAAGATTATATTATTAAAAATGGTTATAAAAACGGGATTAATTGAAAAAATAACAGCAATACTAGTTATTCTAATACAATCGGAATTCTATGCATCAATGAAAGAAGGAGAGCTTTCATACTATGAGGAATAAAATACATTTCCTCCGCAAATAGAAGAATCCTTCTTGTGGAAATGTACATTTATCTACTTCATTAAAATTAGCATACGATAAAGTACAAATAAGGTATAAAATAGTCTATAGTGATAAGATTATGTAAGAAATGTGATATTTTAATAAAGGCACCATGATTTGAACGGATTGAAGAAATTCATAACTATCTGGAATTGCCTTCTCCATGAGGAAATCAAAAGATTCTGCTCACATAATAGTAACGGCTTGATAATCATGTGAACTACCTAGCGCTGAATCTCCTAGACAACAGTGAGGATGTCCGGCAAGTCAAACGCCCTGATGTGCAAGACCTGAGGAATCTGAGTGATTGTTGGTCTGGGACGACATCTCTAAAGTATGAGCATCTTCTCTATGCCGATGAAGGAAATAAATTCCTTTCATAAGCTAATTCTGAAACTTTTCTCTTTTTCTTTGTTTTACAATATTATTTAATTTTTTCTTTTTTTTGCAGTGAATCTGTGCAAGAGCAGTTTTATAAAAAGAATACATTTATTATATGAGGGTAGTTATTATATTATACATAATATATATAGGGTCTGAAAGGCTTAAGACGTGATTATCTTGATTTTTGATGATTTTATTAACGGTGAAACATATGACAAATTTTTTCAACATCATTTTACCAAAAGCTCTTTCGTCGTTTGCAACAGATATATGTGAATCGGATTAATAGGAAAAACGTTATGCGCAAACCAACATAATAAAACTCTACGAGTCAAGGAAGCACAGTGAGAAACAGTTGCGTCGATTCAAACAAGATTTATTTCAATCGGATTAATAGGAAAAAAGTTATTCGCGAACAAACATAAAAAGCCGGACGGCAAAATCATTTTTGGTCTATTTTCAGACCGATTTTGTGTGTCTAAAAAGGACATTTATCATCATGGTACCACCGCGAAGAGCAGCTGCGTCAATTGCAAAAAGATTTATTTCAATCGGATTATTTGAAAAAAAAAAATTATTCCCAAACATAAAAACAAAAAAATTTACTCATCTTTTTCATAATCTTCTTTTTTTGAAGTCAGTTAAAAATATCAAGGTTTTTTTCGCATTTGAGAATGCTTTTGAAGTTACTGTTATTTAGCCTCTTTTAAAAATATATTTTATAAAAATATCTTTTTTATGCTATAAATAAACCTTCAAATCCCTAAGCTCACATTAAACACAAAAAGTGAGAACCTACTTACGTCAGCAAATGTAAAGAAAGAAACAAATTTGTTTAAATTTGTCTAGAAGTGTTGACATTGTAAAATAAATCATTAGAATTGTGTAATTAACATTGTTATCATTAACATTAATTTAAATTTTTATTATATTCTATTAAAAATTTACTTATGTAAAAAATATCTGTAAAATTGATGAAGAGTAAATAATAAGTCTAATAATTATTTATGTACGATTCTAACCAAGTAATTTCAAAAAAAATCTACAAATTATCATAATAAAATCTACATTTTAATGTACACTTAGGTAAAATGTACATTTTAATCTTGCATATATAATTCCAAAAGTTTGTCTGTTTACAACATCACGCGAAAACCAACCGACCAATCCCTTTCAAATTTGCAGGATAAATTTGTTTTAACCCAGGAAAGATTTTAGATCGAGGCCCTAGCCCTCTTGGGAGTGACATTGTGAATTAAAGATATTCATTAAAAAAAATTAATCCATTACTTTATTATTATAACGTCTGTCACCATGGTAAAAGAAATAGTTTGTGGAGTTTTTCTCGTCAAAGATTTGCCTACCCTATTTTACCTATTGTAATATATGTTATCTATTGTAATATAGTTTTTTTAAAGTTTCTATAAAGGTTGAATATTTTAATTATTATTTATCAGTATTATTCTCACACCAAGGGTAACGAACAATACGTGGGTCCAGGGTGGGATCCCCAAGTTACTTTTATACAGATTTCAATACTAAATCATGGATACAGGTGTTTTTTTTCTTTAACTTCCGAGACCACCGTTAGATATTTTATCAGAGGATGAAGATGAATGATTTGTAGTGGGTGTGAAAATGCCATGACTGACCGGGATTCGAACCGGGACCTCCGGATGAAAAGCCGAGACGCTACCACTCGGCCACGGAGGCCGGCAGGAATAGTCGACCTGAGACTGTACAAGACTACATTTCATTTACATTCATAGCCCCGACCGGTTAGTAATAAATAAATTTAGATTAAAATAAATATGAAGTTATTCAAATACAGAAACCATTTTTTTTTTTTTTAAGTTAATAAAATATTTCAGTCTACAATAACAACACAAATTACATTGATTATTTTTTATTCATAAATCTTCAGAAGATAAGTATTTTTATTTAGTTTAAAAATATATAATTTAGTTTATAAATATTGTAGATCAACAATAATAGACATTCATTGCATTTATTCTACTATTTTAATGCAGATAAACAAAAATGAGAAAAAATGGGGACTAGATTTTCTATATTTTTTATTAATCTATTTTTTTTCCTGTTGGGCCTACTATGAACCAAGCAAATATTATTTTTTCTGATTTCGTTTCCTTTCTCCCAATATTTTTTCATTCTTTCCGCATATTTGGTATTTTTCTCTTCCAACAGTTTCACTACGATGTGATTCTTTTCCTTGCTCACCATTTAAAACTCATTTTCGTGTAATTTTTGTTTGACTAGCTTTCTATTTTTCATTTCCTTTCTTCAATAATTTTTTCTTCATTAGTTGTAGGTACCCATGGTTGCATTTTTGTTCCTAGAGTTTAATGAATATTTATTTATATAATCTCTGTTCGTCCATTCTGTTTACATGACCCAGGAACCTCGGTCTCCTTCAATCGCTCTGCGATTCCTCTAATTCTTTATACAAGTCTTGTTTTTCTTTTTTCTTGGGTGCACAAAGAGGTGTCGTTATCAGCTCCCGGATACAAAATTACTGTAGTAAACTATTAAATATTAACAATTAAATTTTACCTTAAAGATTAAAAACGATGTAAAACATCTATACACAATGCTAGGTTCGAAATAAAAATAAAAACGATACTAAAAATGTAAAATAAAACAATAAAATTGCCTAACGTCTAATGGAAGAAAGCATGATAGTTTTAAAGAAATATATGAATCTAGATGTACAACCTTAGAAATCGTAGGACATTAGACAGCATCGATACATTGTGCCTTAGACATTTCATATATTAGGCTCTAGTTTAAACTTCCAACGCAATGCCGCATTACAGACATAGTTCACAAGAATGTAATGCACCGTCAGTTGGCAGTCACAGCGAACACTAACGAGTGTATCATTCTTAGTCGTCAAATACCCATAACCACAGCAAATAATAACTTCTTCACGATGGTTATTTCTACATGAAGAGCCCCACGGTGACATAGTGTCCTTCACTGAATGAAGTTTATTGTTGATGTTAGCACTGCATTTACTTTGCTACTTATCATGAACCATTCTCTTAAGAAAACAGAGAAGATTGTTTGAAACAACACCATTAGTGAAAGTAGACTGCAACAGACCTCTTTTGCCGCATGATCAGCGTACTCCCTCTTTATCTGTTTAGCCTCCGGAACTACCATAAGGTATTACTTCAGAGGATGAATGAGGATGATGTGTATGAATGTGAATGAGAAGTGTAGTCTTGTACAATCTCAGATCGACCATTCCTGAGAAGTGTGGTTGATTGAAACCCAACCACCAAAATCATCAGCGCACTCATAGCTTAAAATTCCAATATGGCTTGGGATCCATTAAAAGTCCATGGTTGTATCAGAGATAATAGTATGTATATCACAGACAATAGAGTATCCGGAATATATGCCGTAGTCGACTGGAACTACGCAGGTCTTGGTTGGATTTCAATTTGTATCCTTTTGTTGTTTCCTTGGAACCTGGAATTTTTTTCACTGTTCTCTTTATTTTCCTCAACCGTTCTATATCGGTAAAGTGTAACGTTTCATGTTCCGTGTGGTATTACTGTTCTAACCACTGTGGCGTAATATCTGACTTTGGTCCTTTTTGAGATGTTATCTTTATTTTAGATATGTTCAGGTAACGTAGTTTATCCAATTTATTTTTCCCTCTTAAATATTTACTGTTATTTTTTAATTTAAATTACAGAATTTTCTTATGAGGAAATATTCCTTATGTAAATAAAAAACAAATAAGAACCAATCTTATAAAAAACTATTTTCAAAAAATAAATTGTCAAATTAATTTTAACTTGCGTAACAAATTATATAATTTTACAATACAATATAAATAAATTTATCCCCAAATCAAACATATTATTGTTTGTTATTAACTATTATTTTAACCAAATGGCCTCCCAGAAGTTAATATTTATGTGTGTCCTTTATTAAATTTCATGTACCATCATGATTGCCAAATATCTTGTAACATAACAAGGTTAAACATATTAGAATAAAAATTTAAAAACCAGTACGAAAACTGTATACATAAACTCGAAAACAAATCACAAAATAAATTTCTATACTATCTTATTAACTTATTTAAATTTTTACCGTAGAAAACCATTTAAAATAAACATCGTATTTCATCTATTTGTTTAAATTGTATTATATTTAAAAAAATAAATAAATAGTGACTTATTGAAATTGGCACGTAAAATAAAGAACAAGAAATATATTTTTTAAATCTTAAACCTTTATACTTTAATTACATTTAAAAATTTACAAAAATAAATAATAATAATAAAGAAAAAAAATAGTATAACTCGCCTACTTATTTATTTGTTGTTCATAAGATACTACACTCGTATAACATGTAAATTTAATTTTTACAATACAGAAAATTGATTTTTTATCATTTTTAACTGAATAAATGTTTTGTTTTTATATCTTCTTGTTTACATTATGTTATTACAAAAAAATTTATTACTTTATAAATTTTATTTAAATAGTATGCAAAATAGATATTTTATTTCAAAATTTAATTTTCAATTTGTATATGTGTAAATAAATAAACAAATAACGTAAAAAAAATCTTAGATGAAAAATTTAATTTCCTGTCCTGACAAATAAACAAAACTTATATTTTATTTTTTAATGACCTTAATAATTTTAACAAAAGATATTATATATCTGACATTGTAAAATATGAAATTTATATACTGTAATAAGGAAAATATTTATAAAATTGGAATAAAAAACACAATTAATGTTTTAAACTTGTAAATAACGTATTTTCTTTTTCACTTTTAGTAATATATTTATTATTTTAAAAGAGGGAATTTTTAAAAAAATAAATATTCTTATGAAAAAAATATATAAGATAAATTGAAATAACTAACTTCTCATTTCAGATAAGTTTTTTACAGCTGATTTTTGAAGTTGAAGTTCTGAGGTTCCAGTAAAGATAATTTTTATTCCTTGTACGAAGTAAAAAAAGTTGAATGAAAATTTCGGGTTTCAAGGGGAAAATATCCGTTTTGGCCATCTCTGAATCCATTTTAATTAGTTTTGGCGTGATATCTGTAAGTACGTATCTCGGTTAACTCAAAAACAATTAGCCACAGGATGTTAAAATTTTAGATTTAGGACTGTGTTGTAATATTTTGTTGTGGACCTCTGTTTTTGATTGCAATCGACTAAAAAAAATTGCCCAAAAGACCCCAAAACCCAAAATATTTGATTTTGGGCTTTTTCTTAACTGCAATAATAAGTTCTCATTGAGAGCTTTTCAGCGTTATACATAAGTAGGTACTTTGTTCATTAGTTTCAAACAAACTTTTAATTAATGAAATGTCTGGTTCTTACAAGGAAAGGGCACATCGGCTCGAATCAGACTTCATCTCCTTTATTTTTTTAAAATTTATATATATATATATATATTTTTATTAATAATTACTAACCTGCGGTTGTAGAAAAGTTTCTCAACAGTAATAATGTAATAACAAAAAAAAGGACAAAAAATCAGACGTTATTAGCGAAATAAAATTTTATAACTTTTAAAAATGTATATATGTAATTTAATAGGCGTTATTATATATGTGTATATGTAACAAATTTATGTAACAAACATCTGATAATTAAATATTAGTTGAAAATTATAATTTAGAATCGTATTATTTTTGGATTTTTGTACAAGGAAGTTATGTGGTCTTCACATCAAATTTTTTTTTTATACGCATTTGAATACTAAACAATGGATACTGGTGTACTTTGGTGGTTGGTACTCAATTAGTAAAATTCTCAGAAATAATAGGCCTGACTCTGTACATGACTAAGCCTCATTTATATATCATACGTATCGTTCTCATCTCATTGGGCTTTTAGGAGTTACTTCTTATTTACTAATTAAACAATGTTTAACGTATCGATTAGGAAAAATGTAAAAACAGCACAAAAAGTTACTTTTTAAGATCACATCTTGCAGGTAAGCTGTCTCCACGTAGATATTCCAGGAGTCGTAGTGAAATTGTTTTTTTTTTTTTTTAATCTCCGGAACCACCGTTAAGGTATATCTTCAGAAGATGGGATGAATGAATTGTAGTAACGTGTGTGAAAAATGCCATGCCTGACCGGGATTCGAACCCGGGACCTCCGGATGAAAGGCTGAGACGCTACCAATCAGCCACGGAGGCCGGCTCGAAATTCTTCATGGGTCGAAGCAACATTTCATTAGGAATTTTAGAAATTACTGTTCGGATTGTTTTTAGGTTTTTCGACTACGGCAGACTGACTGCTATGATTTTTGTTTTTAAGGAGACCCCACAAAAACATGTGACACTTTGACAAATCAGAAGACCTGGAAGCCATGGAATGTGATAATTTTTCGAAATTATATGGTTGCCAAACAACTGTTTTACAGCAGCCATCGATATCGTGAATTGTGTGTGTGAGTTGTTCATCTTGTTGAAACCAAGCGTTGTGAATAATTTATAGATTAGTAGTTATTGCGCAACAAAGTTTTTCAGCACGGCTTAGTATCAATCCCGAAATGACTGGAGTCGTAGATCATCCTCGTTTTAAAAACAAATAAGGGCCTATTACGCTATACGATGATACAGCAAACCGCAATTTAACCCTTTTGTTTGGCGAGCGCGGTGTAGTTGTGTGGGATTTACTGTGCCCAATTTTATGTAAAATATTTTATGTATTACCAAATCTGTTAAGGTAGAATCGGGCTTTGTCCAACATCCACAGTTTGTTAACAAAGTCGTTCTCGTTTATCATACATACTTTGGATTAGGAAATAATAAATAATTAAATAAAATTTACAGAATGTAATCTGGAAGACTAAAAGAATTTTATTCATTTCCACAATAAATACTATTACAACTACATGTAGACAATTACTGTTCACTTCGTTTTGACTTCTTACAAACATTATTGCAATATATATTTGTTAAAAAAGTGGTTTTTACATGTGCTCTAAAGGTCCGATTTCTTAATGTGAATTAATACTAAACGTCCGCCTCCACGTAAAAAAAAAATTATAGCGTTGCTTAAGTCGGTAGTACAGTTGTACAAATTATTAACACACACAAAATCTTTCCTAGTTAATAATACCCATCATAATAAAACAGTAAAACTTTTAATTTCGTAATAGAAATTTCTTACCGCGTGTATGTATTTAGAACAAAATTAAATTTGTAGTTTTTCAGTATATTCTAATTTCTACATTTTAAATATTTCAATTTAAGAAATATATTATCAAGTAAATGAGGTCATTATACGCCTACATTTAAAAAAGTTACATCAAACAGAAAAATCCTTTAATTTGAAAGTTATTTAACAACGTAGTTTAAACCTAAAATACACCAAACTGGACAATTCAATTACATTTGTTTTCAAGCTAATTATTTAACGATATTTATTTTTAAGTCAAATGTCAGTAAAACTATTAAGTAATAAAATTTGTAATTATAGAAATAAATCTTGAATCCGTATTAGTACAGATTAGCACAGATATCTGTGTATTAGCACCGATTAGCACAATTTTTTTCCAAATAAAATTTTTTCCACTATGTAAGCAAATGTCAAAAACCATTTCATATCAAAATATAAATAAACCCCCTAATAAAAATTATTGGACGAGTATCTATAGAAATTTTAATAGATTTTGGATTTTGGGTAGTAAGAATTTTAAGTTAGAAAAAAAAAACAAAAACTAAAAGTTATAGTTTAAAAATTGAGAATGATCTAACAAACATCCAAAATTAAAATAGTTCATATATAATTTTATCGATATGAACTCTCAAAATAGAGCTAAAATATAGCTCTCAAAATAATACAACCATCTTAAATAAAATATTAAAATGAAATTTAATTTAAAAAGTACGTGGATGTTCGTACAAATGACTACCCAGCTAATGATCCCGGTTCTCAATGTTTCCCACGATTATTCGCTGAAGCGATGGTCAGTGACAAATTTCAGAATTCATTTTCTCTGGATAAGCTCAAAAGCTGATAACGAACTTCGAATTTTTGATGCAGCAAATCGAGAACCTCATAGTTCTGCTAAAGAAAGTCATCACCAAAATTTGCTGATGGCGAGGAGTCTGCGGATTGCAGTGTGGAACATAAATGGCATTTTGAACAGAAAAAAAGAATTAGAGAAATTTGTTCTGACTGAACGGCTCGATGTTATTATTATCTCTGAGAAGAATCTTACCCACTGAAATTATTTCTTATTCGCCGCTGTTCCGTATAAATGACCAAATATCTAAACGACAGGGTGCAGGGGGACCTGCGCTGGTAATCAAAAATGGAATCCAGCATATTCAACTCCCGTCATTTGGGAAACCATATCCAAGCAATTTCAGTTGAGTTGACAGATTAACTTAGACCACTGAGTCTTGACTTAGACTCACTGAGTCTCACTGAGATTCCCCTAGTGGGTCTAAGACTCTCTTAGTCTTAGATCCACTGAGACGCTCGATCTTCTGTCTGTAAAGAGAGGCAACCAGTGGGTATCCATTTAAAGTGTGCAGATGAAATTAACGACGCAAATTCATTCGACGAAAGCAGAGAAGGAAGTAATTACCTTAGGGAGGTAATCCTCCCTAAGGAGGCTACTCATTGAGAAGAAAAGGAGAATTCGCAGAAGGCGTCAGTAATACAGGAATCTTGAGGATAAAACTGTTTTTAACAGGTCTGTCCGAAAACATAAGAGATTGTTGAGAACAATCAGAAACCAAGTATTTAGAGACTATGTAAAGGGTTATCCCACCTGAGCGGAGGGGAACATTCGTTGTGAAAAGCTACGAGGAGTTTAAAGGACCAGCGGTGATGTACCCACCAATAAGGTTGCCTGGTAGATTAGTTAGCAGCGTCAGCCAGAAGGTGGAACTATTTGCCGTACATCTATACAATGTGTTGAAGTCACACGATTCAGAAGATATTAATAAAGAGATTTCCTGGATAGCCAGTTTCCTCTGTGGCTTCGCGTTGAGACCAATTAAGACTGCAAAAGTATCGCAAGAGACTGTTAGATTGAAGTGCACGAGGAAGGGCCCAGGATTTGATTTAGTGAAAGGTAAAATAAATCGTACGTCACCTACCGTCTTCGGGATTACTAAATACTACCCACTAGTTCAAAATACTTCGGACTGTATGGTTCCTTTCGGAATGAAAGATATCGCAGGTTACTATGGTTTCGAAACCGAATTAATTCACAAATGACATGCTTCATACAGACTTATAAGCTTGCTTCCTATTCTTTTAAAGGTCTTTGAAAGGCTATCCCTTTGATTATGTTCATTCTTAGAGAAAGGGTAACATTATCCCTAATCACCAGTTTGGTTTCAGAGGCAGCTGTTAGTTCATGAACAGACCTACAGAATTTTAGTGTGAATAGTGGATGCCTAGAGAGAAATGAATACTGTTTGGCAGCCTTCCTACACGTTCAACGAGCATTCGACAAAGTTTGTCTTCCCGGTATCCTTTTAAACTGAAGTCAAGCTTACTTCAACCGATCCATTTTGTATTACATAGTTATACAGATGGGCAGTTTTATCAAGTCAAATATAACCAGGAATTGCCTGTCTTCAAAGACAATTTTCAGAAGGTCTACAGGGTGCTGTTTTAGGTCCAATCCTATATTTGATGTACATTGCAGTCCTTCCTAAAACAGAAGATGACACTATTGCGTACTTTGTAGAAGCACAGTAATTTTGGTGGCAGATGGATGAATCCGACTTTTCTTTCTTTATTTTTTTGCGCTTTTCTCCGGAACCATCCTAAGGTATTACTTCAGAGGATATGTATGAATGTAAATGAAATGCAGTCTTGTACAATTTCAGGTCAACTGTTCATAAGATATGTGATTAATTGAAACCCAACCATCAAAGAACAACTGGTGAACCCGACCTCCTAACTACGAGTATAAGTTGCACTCTACCTTATTAACGAATGACTGTGTAGGTGGAGAATAAAAGTCAATCCTGCTAACACAAGTTACTACGTGACATTTATCATGAGCAGATATAATTTTCCTCGGATTTTTGGATTCAACTGGACAATATTCTCATTCCTGATTCGGACATGGTAGGGTATCTAAGGTTATATCTAGATCGTTGTTTGACCTGAAAGGATCATGAAGAGAGTAAAGGAGGCAACTGAATACTAAACTATCTATCGGCTTCGCAGTAGACAGTCTCATTTTTGCTTAACGAATAAATTGTTGCTGTATAAGGTTTTCCTGAAACCAATATGGAGATATGGTGCACAGTATGGAGGATTACTTGTAATAGTAACATTTAAATCAATCATTGTTTTCAAAACAAGAATCTCAGGATATTATCAAGGGCTCAATAGTTCGCTAGGGACGATGAGTTTGCAAACGTATTTGAGGTAACATGTTTTTACGAAGAGATTTGGAGGACGAATAGGGTCTATATAACAAAGCTGGATAAGCATGGGAATCATCTGGCGCTGAATCTATTGATAATGGTGAGGAAGTAAGGCGATGGTGAGTAGGTTACATCTTGCTAGACCTTCTGATCTTTGAGGACGTTGATGATCAGTGGAGTGCATGACCTATGGTGTGTTACAGTGGTTAGTATGTTAAAGATAGTAGTTTAAATGTTAAGATTCTTTAATGAAATTTGACATATGTTGAAGCTGATACTTGACTCTGAGGCCGCACCTGTTTTTCTGCTGAGAATTCGCTGTATTTATTATTTTATGACTCTAGTGTTTTTATCTGACATTAATATTTGTGACTTCACTTGGATGATTTTAGTGTTTTGTGACTTATTACTTGTTATGTTACTTTATTATCTTTATTATTTTTTTTTTTACCTAATTACTTCATCTGTGTCATAAGAGGCCATGCATATTATTAATATTGCATTTGAGATGGTGGGCTATCTTTAAACGGTTTCCTGGTCGTTACTGTTAGAAATTTAATATGGTCGCAATCTTTTTGACTACAGATGTAAAAACAAACTGCTCAAAAAAATGCTGAAATTTAGAAATTTTTTTTAAAATTTAATCGTTAAATTTTTTACTTTTTTTTTTTTCATAAATGTTGCCTAATCATGGAGAAAGTGCTTTTAAATATTATAAGAAACAAAATGGTAATAAGCTTCAACCCTTAAAAATATAGTCTATAACATAGTAATATACAAGCATATTTATTTTTAACATAAGTTTTTGAAAACATTCTCCTAATCTGAACAAGATTTGAAAATGTTTAGCTTTAATATAAAGTCAGATAACATTGTTGCCAGTGTATAGGTAATCCCAAATTAAAAAATTTAATTAATTTTATACTATTTACAACTATTTTATACTATCCGGTCAGGGCTCGCTTCACTCGTTCAATCATCTAGCAATGGGAAGAATTTATTTGCAAGAAAAACAAATAGAAAAACTTTCACATATAATGTAAAATTTGTACATGATTGTTAAATTACAACAGCACTTGCACACTTTACAATGTTTAATTGTGTATGCAGTAAATATTATGTATTGATATATAACCAAGTTTTTTTATGAAACGAATTATATTATCACCCTTATCAATTAGCAAGACGGGTAACATTGTAAAATATATTATCTGCTAACCTGAATTGAAAATATTCGAAAAATGTTTCATAAGATAAAAGGACGGCTATCCATTTATACCTGTTATGATCACTTTTAATCTTATTGCAACAAATTTTTTTTTCTTAAATTCAATACGGAATTTAATTCTTTTAAATCTCCAGCAACATACAAAAGAAATTTAATCAATGCTATTTATTTAATTAAATTATTTTTAAATTTAATTTTATTAGCTTTAAACGTAATAAATTTTAAATCAAATTAGTCCTGGTATTCCAGCAATTATATTTAATATTTCATTGAAATATAAACTATAATAAATAATTATCTTAAATCCTTATATGGTAATCACGTTTAAAAAGTAAACCAAATGGCAAAGGTCAATATTAACCTGCTCAAAAATCACTTACATAACTGTCTGAAATATATACTGAACAACACATACATTAATATATATTTCCATTATAAATAATTTTAAAATTCATACAGTTTATAAATTCTGTTATACCACAATAAAGTCTTCTTTTATAACATTTATACCAGTAGTTTTATTACAATTTGACTTATAATTTTCGATTTTCTTTCATATTACTAATTAAATATAAATTCAACCATTTGTGATAGGCTTAATTAATTAAATTAATAAAATATTAAGTCAATATTGAGAAAAATGTTTTATTTTGTAATAAATGTAAGAACAATAAAATCATAAATTATAAATAGATTACATATTAAATTTAAATTAGGATTTAATTTAAATTACAGATTAAATTATAAACATTACACAGATATACTACGAGTATAATAAAAATCTGTTAATGTCAGGGGTTAGCTCTCACTGACTAAAATCATAAATAATTCTATGAATTTCCAAATAGTTATAAAACTGAAACTTGATAAAGTTATTCCAAATGTCGGTATAAAGTAAAAGTAAGGAAAAATTATTTTTATTAATAATTCTAAGGGTTTATATTAAATTCGAATTAAAAAAATAAATTCTTTAGATTTGAAACCTGGTAATTACTCGTACTCTCTTCCAGAAGAATTACCAAAAATTTTTTAAATTCATATGTAATACGGACGTGAAGAAAGGTATAAGAGATTTATTTATTTAAACTGAAAATTCCTTTCTGACTCATTCGACAATATTTCTCCCTTTTCTTGGACAGATAGTAATTTTTAAATATCCCGACAGTCATTTTAGAAAAATTAACACAAAATAAATTTTTATTTAAAATTTCTAAATGAGTACTTTTAATAGGATTTGAAAAGAAATGACAAGACCAGATGATTTGAAAAATTGATACCTGAATGATATTCTTCGTATGTAGTAAATTACCGATAAAAAAAACATTTTTTCTCATGCATCCCTAAAACGGTAAAATAATGATTACTAAAATTATGTGTATCACTTCAGTTGAGAAGTAAACTGGAGTGAGAAATTAGTCAGAAAATGTGTAATTCAACATTCTGTTAAATTATATTTATTTCAAGTTTAGGAATTTCGCTTAAAACAATCTCTAAAAAAAAACAAGTAGTAAGGATTAAATTTGCATTTCCTAACACATGTATAATATTTTTAAAACCAATTTCTATAAATATTTATTTTCCTCGCATCATAGCACTAGAGTTACGCTGATTGAAGCATGGTAATCAATAAAAAAAAAAATGGGTATTGGTTTTTTGTTTTTTATTTCTAGATGTTTTATGATCCAGGGACCCCAAAAAAACAAACAAGTGGTGAGGGTAATATTTGTACATACGTACGTATGAACGTGTATTGGTGTGTATGAAGCTTAATAACTTTTGACTGGAAAAACCGACTTTAATGAAAATTGGCACAGAAACTCCTGTACATGGGGCAATTTAATGGTAAAAAATAAGGGGTCAATATCTCCAGGAGGGGGTTAGATAGTATGTTGGAATCAACTTTCTCAAAATTTTGCAAACCTAACCCCCCTTTGTATTAAGCTCAATACATCCGTGAATATTTATCTTACCATTCTTAAAAAATAATTTTCCTCAATTCTTCCCTTCCCCAAAAACGTAAAACGCTATCTTTTTATTTATTACATATTTTTTAACCGAATTTTTTTTTTACGTCTTGCTAGAAATAATAGTAGTGTAAGTGGTCCCCCCCCAAAAAAAAACAACAAACTTTGAGGTTAATACTGGAATGACGTACCCGATCAAAATTAAAAAGTATCGATTTTTGAATTAAAATTTGTTATTTTTTTATTCAAAGTTTTAATAATAATATTATAACAAAATGTCATCATAATTTACCCTCACCCCTAAAAAAGAAATCTTAAGTAATTTTTTTTTTCATTTAATATTATTTTTCCATTATAAAAGAAATTTAACCATTGCCAGGAAAGTGTTACAACTTTATCAACAGCTTTTTCCCCCTACCAAATGGAGACGGTATATTTAGCATTGTTTTATAACAGGAAGGAGTATATATTTGTTCTTTACGCAATATCTTCCAGCTTGACTTACGTCATTGTAAAGAATTTAAAGCGTTTGAAGTATAAATAACAGTAACCATACTTCCTTTCTCTGAGAGTTATAATGATTATTATACATCCTTTTACCACAGTGAATAGAATGAATATACCACTTGAATCAGAATATTAACTACATTTTGATTTTTTTTTGGCAACAGTATATTTAGTTCGATGAATAAGATATCAGGAAATCAATTTATATTTTCACTTTCCGTAAAAAAAATGTGATTATTGGTGGTACATTTATTTTTGAGGGAAATGGCATAGCTTTTTTTAGAGTAACAAATTTTTCCTGACAACTCATCCAACAATTTTTTTCATATGTTTTAATTTTGCAAATTGTTTTTTTTTTATCATTATAACTGTGTATATATAAGATAGAATATTATTTTTTTAAATAAAAATGCTATTAAAGCATTTTTATGTGACGCTATCATCAAAAGGTTTCATACGTTCAAAATAGTGAAAGGTAACTTATATTACATTATTATTATAATATTGTATAAATAAAAAAAAAAATAATCCTATTTATTTTATATTAAATTACACATATTTAAAATACAATTGCATTGTAAATACTTGCTTTTTTTATTATTGAACAATATTCTTGTCCTACATTTATTTCACATTTATGTGTGGGATATGCAAACGAATAAATATAATGTTTTATTTGTAATGTTAGAAGGCATATTATCACAGCATCATATTACATGCAGGTTGTATATAAAGACATTAATGTATAACGTTAATAATTCATATATCATTGTACGTATTAGAAATATTAAATAGTTTACGATTTATAGAATTATTCATATAATTAGTCTTCTCATTTTACTTAAACGTAGCTACACCCTGAGATTAAAAAAAAAAAAATGATTAAGAAAAATTTTTCTTTGCGAATATAGCTAGAGCAGTAAAGTATGATGATCATGCCAAAAATGTTTTTTTTTTTCAAATATTTATCGCTTTAAACTTTAGAGTTCAATTACTTTATCTAGACCACATAAAAATATGTATGTAGATATGTCCATATGTTGGTTGAATGTCGTACTGATTTTGGCTTTATACCTCAGGATTGACCGAACTGATTTTCTTAAAATAATTTGGCTCAAATATTTCTATGTGGAACACTGATCATATTTTTTTTTCAAAATTCTTTTGGGGATGGGGTATATTGCAAATAAACAACAGTTTTAGATTTTTTCAGAAAACATTATTAAAAAAATATTTGTTATCACTGCAGATATAAATTTGTTAACAATGCATATATAGATAGTATGTGTCTGGTTTTATCGAACTATCTCCGATTAAAATAATTTAAAAAAAATTGTTGATAGTTTATATTTCATATACATAGCTATGAAGAAACGTTCAGAGATTTTTTTTTTAAATTACCCCGGACCTAAATACAGAAAATGTTTGGAAATTTTTTTTTCGCTTTATTGAAGGGGATGATAAATTTCCTATATGTGAAGTGAGTCAACAGTATTGAAACATTTTAAAACCGTTCGAGATAGAATATTATAACTTTCAGGATAAAATATCGATCAACTATTTTATCTTTTGACGAGAAATAGGATTTCCTTGAAGGATGACCCAGCAGTTGAAGCTGAAATATTTTAAAAGCTAACATCTTTATGTGATAGATAAATTTGAAGGTCTTTTTATGAGAAGAAAAAAGGTATAAAAAAAAAGTTGGTACGATGTTTGTACCAAAATGGTGGCAGGTTAAAATTTGAATTTTGAAAAAAATTACATCGATAATTTAAGGAACTCTTATTGCAACTAAATAAAGTTGTAAAGATTTAATTAATCGGGCATTCGGGCATTATGGAATACATTTATTTATTTTTTTTAAATTTATTTATTAAGCGTAACATTTTCTTATTTACTTATATTTCTTTTTTTTATTTTCGAAATATCCTTCTATTGTTTGATATTGTGGCAATCGGTTGTAAAAGAATGATATTGTGTTATAAAATGAATACCGAATGATATTTTTTGCTAATTATCGAATTTTATTCTTAAAATGATCGATATCTTGGGGCTTACTATGATAAACAATACTTTATAATTGACCCAATAGAAATTATTTCGATGGAGAAAAGAAGTCGGGTGATCTCACTGGGCATTCTATTTACCCCTTCAATCTTCCAATAAAAAATCTATTTAAAATTTCACATACCTGAAGAAGAAATAAGGCGGAGCACCATCTTGTTAATACCTAATGTTTTGAAAGTTGGGACCAATAACGTTTTAAATGTTTGGAATGATATGGTCGAATGAAAGCCTCATATTTCATTGCGTTTAAATTTCCATCAATAGATATAGGCCCTATCAATCGTCCACAACAATACCTGTCCGTACATTTAGTTTGACTGGAACCAGTGTATGTGCCTCACGATACCATTGGAGATCAATATCAGTCCAGTATCGACAATTATGACGATTTCCATTGTTATTTAAGAATGAAATATGACCTTCACTAAAAATATTTTATTTAACAAATATTGTTCATTATAATTCCGCAGAATTCAAATAATCGATCCTAGTCATCTTCATTAAGTTCTTGCACCAGATGAATTTTGACGGGTTTAAAATTTTAATTTTTTAAAGTTCGAAATTTTTAAAGTTAATTTTTTAAAGTTTTCCTAAGTTCGAATCACTGAAGTTTCATTAAAGTTATGTTCTGATGCTGCTGTTCGAATCGAGAAATGAGGATTCTCAATAAATTCTTGCATAGTCTCTAACGAATTATTATTTTTGCCGATTTAGGCTTCCCTAGTGTTCACCTATTATTATTGCTCCCTGTTTCTTCATATCGTTTAACGTTTTTGACACTTGCCTTTTGAAATAGGGTTACGATTATTAAATGTTGCACAATTCATAAATTTCATTATTCGACTTAACTTTATCACCAAAGCCACTCATCATTCAAAGTATAACCATCTTCTATTCACTACGTGACATGTTGATAAAAGCAAGTAATGCAAAATCAATTAATTCAGTAAAAATCTAACTGGTTTTTAATGAATTAATTTTTGAAAAAGGTAGCTTTTACAAAAAAAAGGTAAAAAAGATATAAATAACAATAAATTCTCATAAAGAGTAATAATGAAATACTCTAAATGTAATATTACACAAGAATGAAGTAAGCTTCATTTTTGCAACAATGTGTGAGACCAACAATGATCGGCTGATCAGCATAATTAGGTAACAATATTTTTTTTTTTAATTTACTTATTCAATTAGAACAAAAACTATTTTTTAAAATAAATTTTGAAGTATTTTATAGAATAAACATCTTTATTTAATGTCTTTTTATTTCATTTTCTTATTTGAACTTTGAAACAATAATTTTTCAAATAATTTATTGCATATCTGTCATTAATGATATGCAATAATTTTACAGAATATTTATCTTTATTTTACAATTTTTGTGTAATTTTCAGTTTTTTTTATATTTTTAACAGTAAATTTTGTTTTTACAAATTTTTCACATCACCAAAAAAGAATTTGTAATAAAATGGAATTTTTCTACCTTTTCTTGTTTTATACAAGTTATCTTACACGATTTTGTTCAGAATTAAATTCTCTACAAGTGTTGTTTAAAACTTTTATATATTTATTACAAATTTAACAAAGTTATTGTACGTCAAACATAAAAAACGGGGAGTTTTTATCCTAGTCCTCAAATCATTTATTTTTATTTTCTTAAATTTTTGTATGTTTACTAGGTTAAGAATGGCTAGAAATATAAGTTTGCTTATTCTGTAAAAAAAATATCCCTCACAAAACCGCGAAATTTAATTAATTTTCCGTCAAAAATTTTGTAACAAAATTTATTAGTACTACTAATCTTCTTCACTTTTTTTTTGTTATTCTACTTTCTACTACTTCTTTTGCCCCTAATTCTTGTTTTGTTTTTAATCCTCTTCACTTTAATCTTTCTTTCAGCCCTTTCTCTTCCACTTTCACATTTTTGGCTATATTTTTACTTTTCTTCCGAACTATCATCGTCCTTCTTTTTAGATTAATTTTTTTCACTTTTTCTTCACTAATTATTCGTTCTTTCATTTTTATTTCTCCTTTTTTTTCTTCACTTTACATTATATCTCCTGCTATTCACCTACCTCCTTTTCTTCTTCTATCTAATTCTCTTTCTCTGTTTCATTTAGTTTTTTATATCCCTCTTTTCCTACTTTTCTTACTTTCCATCTTTTTTCTTTCCTTCTTCTTTCTCTTTCACCTTTTCATTCTGTCATTCTTTTTATGATTTTTTCCTCTGTTTTTTACTCTCCTTTTTTCAGTTAAAAATTAAAGTAATTTTTTTACATAATTATCTTTCAAAAAAGGTTTTAAGTTTCGTAGCTGGGCTTTGTTTTTTGGTAAGGAAAAATATTTTTTATGATTAACTCCTAAGTTATAATTATTTAGTATAAGTTTAGAGCAAAGTTTTAGACTAATTTTTTTAGTAGATATATTTTGAAATTTTGAACAAATACTGTTCTTTAATTAATTCAAATATGAATTATTAACGATTGGAAAAACATTAGATAACTAATTCATTAAATATTAGATAAATACTGAGAAATTGGGCAGGACTATTTTCTTGTCCGAAAGAGCATCAAGGTTATAGAAAAAGAATTCTTATTTAAATATCTAAATTTTGAATTTTTGAATAATAAAAAATTGAAAATATTAAAACTTATGCTTACTTCCAAGTAATAGAACTTGACAGGATAAATGAAATTTACTCACTCCCACCAAAATGAAATTAAAAACCATTCTGGCTCAAGGATTATTGTTATGTAGGCTGTATAAGGAGGCTAAAAAATAGATAGGTTTTATCAGAAAAGTAATAGTAGTATAATATACCTGACTTTAGGTCTTTGATAAGCTAGGCGGGGTACCGCATGAGTGCACAGATCAACCTTGCATCAATTCCAATTAATATATCACTGCCCTACCTCAGTCGCTTGCTTATAAACAAACCTTCCAGCTTTCCAGCCAGTCGGCTTACACATTATAATATATTAGTTTACCTCAGTTACGTCATCCGAATCAACATTTCACGAACCCTCTCTTTCCCTCTGTTAAAGTATAAGTTTACTTAGACTATATTTCAATATTACCTGAAAAGATAACGGTTGTAACAACTTGCAGCACGTTTAAACTCAATCTTAATTGCACTAGTAAGGTTATTAATATCGATTTTATTTATTTTTTTTAAAATTTACTTGTTTTAATTCGGGGATAACATTAAAAAAGTTAAATTATTTTGTTTAATAATTAAATAATTATGCTTATTTTATTAATAAGAGCACGGCTAATATAAAAATAATGTTTAAATTGTTTATAATAATAAAGAAGAACTTTTATCAAAATACCCAAATACGTCAAATACCTCAATACCTGGGTTATTACAAAAAACCCAGTTGTCTAGTGGTAAACCCGTCCTCGTAAATCAGCTGATTTCGTAGTTATCAGATTCAAATCGTAGTAAAGGTAGTTGCTTTTATTCGAATTTGAATACTAGATCATGAATACCTGGACGGCTGTGATGAGGCACGGGGACTCCTGACCTCCTGGCGTGAACGCTGACACGCATACATCTACTCCCACAAAATTTATTACAAAAGCACTTTTACGCGTACACAGTTCTTT